>JAECUM010019835.1:0-16738 GCA_016617855.1 Megalonaias nervosa
AACACACTGGCTGATACTGTCTGCCCAGAGCAACACATTGGTCAGTAATGTCTGTCCAGGGCAACTCATTGGTTGGTAATGTCTGCCCTGCGCAACACATTGGCCGGTAATGTCAGTCCCTGGGCAATACATTGGTTGGTAATGCCTGCCCAGGGCAACACACTGGCTGGTAATGTCAGACCCTGGGTAACACACTGGTTGGTAATATCCACCCAGGGCAACACACTGGTTAATGATGTCCAGCCAGGGCAACATATTTGTTGGTATTGCCTGCCCAGGGCAACAAAGTAACCCACTCATATTTTAAACATACTTGTGTATATACAACAATGAAGTTGGTCAATGTATGCTGTTAATGTAAGTTAGCTGATGGTAAAATGCAAATTCTTTTGGGAACATAAATTTGTGTTAGCATTCTTGCCATTCTTTACTCTCCTTGCTTCAGTCTAACTGCTACTGGAAATACTAATGTATTTATAATGTATTTATTATACAAGATACTGACTGAATATTTTATCTCAAGACAGGGACCCTATGGATGTGCCACCAATTTTGAAACAAGAATCACTTGATGAAACTAATATTTACTAAACAGCATCCATATCAGCTGTAAGAGTTAGAAAGTTTTATTTTCGGATTAACGAGACAAGAAGTTTATTGGTGAATACCCTCTGCCAATATAATCGTCCTTTCAGGATTTTTTGTGATAATATATTCACGATGATCGTTGTAACGCTCCTATTTTGGATGTAAGATTGGCACCTGAGTATTTGGGTCGAGCTATATAATAGCAGGTCTTTTGGTGAAAACTCCATATTGACATGACCATTCATTAAAAATCAATAGCAATGTGAGATTTTCAAGGTGGTCACCATGCTGGCCATATAGAATGTTAAATCAGCAACATTTACGACCAACTAAACACCATACAAATTCTTCTGGTGGAAATCCCATGCCGAGATGACAATCTGTTTTAGGAGAAACTGACATGACAAGATTTTCAAGAGTCCTCATTTTTGTTTCTGAAGGTATGAATTTGTAGGCACACACAGCAAGTATCACATGGCATGATGGAAAATCTTATATTTTCAAGTGAAAATATATGGATATATTTTTCACATGTGAAAATATAGGAATGAAAATATATGAAAATTATTTTGCCAATAAGTCTCTATATTTCACACTTAAGTATATAATAAATCATTATTCCCAAGTTTCAAATGCAACGTTATTTCCACATTTCAAATACACCATTATTCCCATGTTTCAAATGCATCATTAATTCCCACATTTCAAATATATTATTAATGCCACATTTCAAATACCTCATTGTTCCCATGTTTTAAATACATCGTTATTCCCATGTTTCAAATACTTCATTATTTCCACATTTCAAACATGTCATTATTTCCATGTTTCAAACACATCATTATTCCCAAGTTTCAAATACCTCGTTGTTCCCATGTTTCAAAACATCATTTTTCATACATTTCAAATACATCATTATTCCCAAGCAAAGGGACAGTTTGCTTAAATCATCGAGAGAGAGAGAGAGAGAGATTGGAATACATACACTTGTGCCATACTTCTCGGCCTTGAATGAGTGCCATCTAAAATCATTCAATGGCATGTTGCTAGGTGCACGAACGATTCTCTGCTGAATGTTGCCATTTCCATCATCATATACAAACAGGAGATCCCCATTCTAAAATATACACAACGTTTGAAATAAATGTTCCTCTGCAGCTGTGAACAAATGATTTACCCAATAATATATTCAATTTTACAGGAAGAGTCCCTCAAAGAGACTGACACCGTATGAGCGAAAAGGATTTCCAAGAGTTCAAGACAAGACCATTTCTTTCTTTTAACTGCTGAGCATTGACACCATCTTCGACTTTCTTCAGTGATAACAAGATTTTCAAATTAGTTACTGTGGACATACTGAAGGTCAGATTGATGCCATTTTTATTTAGGACAAAGTAGACATCATCAGAAGTCTTTTGGTAAATCATCTTGTCATAATGATGATCATGGGGAATAGCGACAACATGATTTTCATGACCTCCTTCAGGGCAGCCTGACTGGATGTACGACTATCACCATTTTTATTTAGGGCCAACTCAGTTTTCATAAAAAGTCTATTGGTGAAAAAATGATTTTGATATAACCATCAATTTTGGAATAGAGATAACACTATTTTCAAAATATCCCCCAATTTGTCCATACTCAGGTTTAGTTACGACCACGTAGACAATGTAAAGACTCTTCTGATAAAAACCGGATGTGAAAATAACTTTTCCTTGAAGATGAGTCACTAAAACAAGATTTTCAAGATGACAACATATTGGATGTCAGATCAGCACCACTTTAGCTTAATAACAACACAATATTATAATAAGTCTTTTTGTGAAAAACCCATCATGACACAGCCATTCAGAAAAGTGGTGATAAAATAATTTTAAAACTGGCCACTGTTGCAACCACATTAGACCCCAGATCAGCGCCATTTTCCATCTGATCCAAGTTGACATCTTAAAAATCTTTTGGTGAAAAGTCCATGTCAATAGAACTCTCTGCTCATGAGAAGTAGCGATAAAAAATATTTTCTAGATGGCTGCTTTTACAGCTATATTGCATGCCAAATTGGCAACATTTTTATTTAGGACCAAGCAGACATCATGAAAAGTCTATTAGTGAAAACCTCATGATGATACAACCATCCATTTAGGAGATGCAATAACCAGATTTTCAAGATGACCACTGTGTGATGACCATATTGGATGTCAGATTGGCACTATGTTCATTTAATACCATATCAATACAACCTTCTGTTCCAGTTGAGTGGCAATGAGAAGATTTTCAAGATGGTTGCCATGGAGGCCATATTGGACTGCAGATTGGCACCATTTTCAGAATCATATGAAGACTTTTCAGTAGTGAAAACCTTGTGTTCATATGACAATCCATGCAGAAGGAGCAGCAATAACACCATTTTCATGATGGCCCATATTAGACCCCAGATCAGAAACATTTTCATTTAGGAACAATCAGATATCATAAAAAGTATTTTAGTGAAAACCCCATACTGACAAGACCATCCATGCAGGAATAGCAGCAAAAACAAGATTTTCAAAATGGCTGCCACGTTTTGTAAGAAACTTGTGCTAACAGACAGACTGAACAAGACAACAGGCCATCTCACATGATCTTCTGGTCTATAACCAGTAAAGGTACATGTTAGCAACATTTAAGTACACTGATTACATCTTTCCCAAAGAAGATTTCAGCTTCTTTCTTTCGTAGGCGACATCAAATTGAATTAAAACCCTTTTCTCTTTATGATTTTCGCCACCATCCACAAAGAGAAAAGTGGAAAATAAATGCTGTAAAGTATAACAGTATTGCTGTGAACATTTCTACTTGAAGACATGAAAAATACATTAAAATTTTATGTTTCTGAAAATTTCTATGCAGCATGGCAAGACACGGCTTCTTATGCTCAATGAAATTTTGTTATTAGCATTCAATATGGGTTGTAATATCTGACCATGATACGTTTGGTTTATTTTTTTCCTGGGTGCATTGTTAAATTAACTTTCAGGTTTTTCAAATGTGTCTTAAAAAGTCCTCTATCATGTACACAAAAATATATGTGTGTGTGTGTGTGTGTGTGAGTGTGTGTGTAAAACAACAATTAATACACTATTTACCTTATGTCAGTTCTGATAACTACAAGTGAATACTGTACAGTACACTGACCTTCAAACTGATGTGGATAACTTCTCGGTTATCACCCTTGAAGAGCCACAGGAGTCCATCTCCCACAGTTGTAATAAACTGGAATGTGTGAGTCTCGTTAGCAACAGGACTAAGTGGCTCCTGTAGTAACACATTGAAGTCATACTGTATGTAGGAGTTGCCAAGGAAACGGATAATTTTTGAAGTACTTGAACTTCCTTGTAACTGAGGACTTAGCTGAGCTCCACCGTGAGTGATGACGACTAAAATAATAATAATAATAATAATAATAATAATAGTAACCCATAACAGAATGTACCCATTCATACTGTATTTTTATATTTTGAACTTCTCAGAAGCAACAAAAAAAACAATCATAAAAAGAGAGTTTGGATAAATGGATTTTAGTTGCATCAAACATGCACAAAAGTAGGTGAAGTAGGGACCTCATAGTTGATATAAACTGATAGTCCAAATGAACAGCGATCAATCAGTCCAACATATGTCCATCTTTCCATCCATACAAAAAAATAAAGCATTAACAACAGGTAC
Organism: Megalonaias nervosa; assembly: GCA_016617855.1. Classification (NCBI taxonomy): domain Eukaryota; kingdom Metazoa; phylum Mollusca; class Bivalvia; order Unionida; family Unionidae; genus Megalonaias; species Megalonaias nervosa. The sequence goes on from JAECUM010019835.1 coordinate 4,294, forward strand.
CAGTTTACAGACAACAGATGCAGGTATCAGTATATAGACACCAACAGGTATCAGTATATAGACAACAACAGGTATCAGTATATAGTCAACAGATATCATTACACACACAACAGGTATCATTATATAGACAATAATGGATATCATTATATAGACAACAGATATCATTACACAGACAACAGGTATCATTATATAGACAACAGGTATCAGTATATAGACAACAACAGGCATCAGTATATAGGTAATATGTATCATTATATAGACAACAATGGATATCATTATATAGACAACAACTGGTATCAGTCTAAAGACAACAACAATAAACAGGTCTCATTTTATAAACAACAACATATATCACTATACAGACAACAACAGATATCAGTATATAGACAACAGATTTGGGTATCATATAAACAGCAGGTATTAGTATATAGACAACAACAGGTATCAGTATATTGACAACAGGTATCAGTATATAGACAACAATGGGTATCATTATAAAGACAGCAATGAATATCAGTATATAGACAACATATGTTTGTATCATTATATAGACAACAATGGGTACCAGTATATAAACAATGGATATCAATATTGAGACAATAACGGATATAAGTATGTAAACAACTGATCGGGTAAGAAAAAAGTAGATGAGTTGATTAATGCACAACCGTTTTGTTTTTCTGTTGAATTTTGTGATGAGGGAGAGATATGTTGTTCTATGTATTCTTTATGTGTGGATGCATCAACTTCATTCTTCGTTTTTGATCTCAGCTAATTTCACTTTGAATACCTTTATCAGATGTCATGTAGATTTCAGCTTTGAATAATATTTACTGTGCACATAAGACCTAGATTTTTCATAAAAGCGCATAGACTTTAGGTCTGGCTTGTCAAGCAATTTCAGGTCAATTTAAACGCAAACTGTGGAATATGGACAAATAAAAACACGCACTAAAATGGTTTAAAGAAAAGAAATCTTTCATCGTAAATACTATAATCGAAAAGATATTCAGAAGTATCAAATAAACTACTAAGAGCAGTCATTAACTTCAATTTTTTAAGCTGCAATACTTCCCATTATCGATTTGTATTGAATATTACGAGCATAGCACAATAATGTAAAATGATGGCCTTACCATCAAAATCGAAACGTATCGTCCACGACCGCTCCGAAGGCCTTAGTGGTTTAAGCGTACGCCTCGGATGTGGGAGGTCGTGGGTCCCGACAACAACCGAGTCATACTAAAGGCTTATAAATATGGTACAAACAGCTGCCTCTAGTGGCGCTCAGCATGATGGGGTTGGTGTTAGGACTGGTCGGCCTGGTGTCAGTATAATATGACTGGGTGAGACAAGATGCTACATGTCGGCGGTATGATGCCCGCAGTGTTAGGCACCACTACAAACTGCCACACTGCAGACACCGTATCGATATGACTAAAATTATTAAAATAATATCAACTGACACAGGTAAAAGGCATTACATTATTTACAGGCACACTAGAACCTTGACCGAAAAACCGGACTAATGTCCGTCGCCATAAAAAAGCATAATGTCCGTGTTACGGTGCCCCCACTTTGTTGGAGGTGGTTGTTTTGTTGGTGGAATTGATTGACGGATTGTACCTTCTTACAAGGTGTCCACTTTATTGGGTTATCGTTGTCTAGAGGGTGATCGCCTTCGGTGTTACTGCCCGGATTGAGTAAATATTAATATAAAGTGTGAAACTTATAGGTGGAATAGATAGAGATCTGAGCAGATATATAAACAGAATGACACGAGCCCCCGTACATGAAAAAAAAAACCCAATAATTTAATCAATTGCATAACAACTGTGATAATACAATCCATTAGGAAGATACACTTCTTTCGAAATAAATCATTCACCGAATTTCAAACACAAATATACTTATATAAATAGCCGATCTGTTTTAAATGATAGAATTGGTTCATCATAGAATCGAGTGAACAATCGAAGTCATTGCCTTGTACAACTTCATAACCTGCTTATTTCCGGTTCATTCCAACTTCACTGTGGCTGTCCTTTTTGGTTCTTTCCACTTTTCTTTTCTCTTCTCCAAACTCTCTATTGTCTCGGCTCTTTCGGCCCTCGAACTTTGTGTGGGTAGGTGGATACGTAAGCACGTGATGCGTGGTTACTTGGATAAGTAGGTCGTGGATACGCTCCGTGGAGTTATTTTCCCCTTTCAAAATAAACAGAGAAGCAACCTAAATTTCCTGTCAGATATCCTACTGGGAATAAATCATTACTTCCCTCTCGTTATGTCAGATATTGTTCAATCGGAATTCAAACAGATACCAAAGGTAATCTGGTCAAGCCAAACATGGCAGACTATAAACAAACCTAGTTTCATAAGATTAATGTACTTCCTAACGGCTATTTCAACCTGACTCACATTATCATCCCACGAGACATAACAGTTCCATTCTCGTCTCAATTACACAAATGAGTGAATGAAATTCATTACATGGCTTAACTACGTTAATTTCAGTCAATACGCACTTATGTCTTTATCATATGTGACATCATCTAAGGTCGGTGAATTCACACGGATTCTCATAACTCATATCAACTAAGGTAAGGCATCAAATTCTTAGAATACCTATTTTTCCTATAACAATCAAGACGACACATTCAAACAATTCGTCAAACTTATGTAAAGAAGATCACTGTACGGATTCAGATAGATGAACTCACACAGTTGTATTCATATCAAGAAAATTGATCTACGAATTTAAACAAATAAATTCATGCAAATATAAGCAAATAAACCAAACAAATCGTTATATTGATATCAACGAATTACATGAGATTGGCGCAAATACCTTGTGCTTTTAAGCTTTGCTCGCTTCTACCCCAGAATTGTGTCTGTCGGCTTTCCAGACATCCGGCCCCTTGGACAAATGTTTTACGAGCGAATTTCTTCTCAATTCAACCTCGGGAGTCTCCTCCATTTGTTTTCTCTTGCAGAAAAACGTAGACTGACAAAATTTTGCGATGGGACATATTAAAACCAAGAAATTTCGTGTGGGAACCACGCCCCTTATTTTGCGTAACCAATCCGGATTAAATATATCTCCCGCCTTTTATAACTAGGCGCCAAAATTGTAGTCCGCCTGACCTCGAGATTTTCAGATAACGGATTCTGGAAAATTTCAAATCTGACAATTCCGATACAAGATCGAAGTTACCCCTATCCTTCCAGTCTGTCTGACTGTTAAATAAACGAATGCTTAATTAAGAATCACTTCTCTCATGACACAGACACTAAAAATCCGTGCATTATGGCGATTTAACACGCCCCGGTCCCCATAAATCTAATTAATCGTTCACCTGCGCAAATTAATGTGTTCTTTATAGATCGACAGAAATTTGCACCCTTACAGTCCGTTGCCTAGATACCTGGCACTATGCATCATACACAAATTTCAATCTCCACAACTTCTACATTTGTTTCAACCGTTTTCCATGCACTTTTCAGTAAGCGACAAAAAATGAAAACTTTACAATGGGTAAGCAGCAGGGTTAAATATTTTGACACCTTATGCCAATGAGTAGGTTCTGATTATAGATCAGTCGACTGTATATACCGCTGTATGTGCCACGGTGACATCGTCCCCGATTTGATGATATGGTGACAAGAGTGCGTGATGAACCCTACCCTCACTAAATGCGAAATCATTTCCACAACATTTTGTCACTGCTCAGATCCTCTGCCCCCCATCCCCATTTATATTTTGTACTTTAGTGCACGTATGTTCAAACTATTTTCAATACAATCCATTGGAAGAGCCGCTCAATCGCATCATTCCCTTTATTACAGTGACCGGTTCTTGCGAAGAAATGCAGATTTAAGTTATCGTTCGAAATCCACTGAAATATATATCTATATAGTCATCTACAAAAGGCGTGACCTTCACGAGTGGTTTCAACATCCCACGCTATTTAAGTAACGTGCATTCTTTAAAATATATTATGCCTTGAAAATTAATATCGTAGAATAATTATTTTCAAGACAATTTTAGCGTTTTCAGCGAAATATATAACCGCAGAACTGATTCATTTATAGTACGGTGCTGAATATATATATATATATATATATATATATATATATATATATATATATATATATATATATATACACACACACACACACACACACACAAATTTTCTTTTGAATTTGAATATCTAGTTCACCTTTAGCATTATCGTGTATATACCTTGATTTCATGTAAAACAGATTACCGAAAATAAATTGCCAACACAAAAATTAAGTGCATATTTCTTTATTCAACATCTGGTCGTTAGCTATGTGGATTTACGCCATTTTTCGGCACAAGACAGGCTATACGTAGCGACCAGTATAACTCGTGAAGGAAGTACTCGGGAATATAACGGAAAGAGCCGACATTAGCCGGACCCAAGACTCGAACCAACAAAGACAGAGGTGAGATGGCAGTGTTCCTTAACGGTAAGCGTTTCAGACCACTCGGGGCCCCTTCAACCATTCAAGGCCAATAAAAAAAAAAAAACCTGTATCAATTACACGTGACGGTAAAGTACTTGTTATTAACTGTTGCAATATCTTGTACACACGTAAAGCAAAATCAAAATAATACTCATTTTGCTTAATCATGAGAAATAATAAATATAAACTTACACACGTCTCGTGTTAATTTTCTTTTACCCAACCACATGCCAAATTTGCTCTCTCGTCCCATGTATGCAACATGTCAAGACTTTCAACATTTCTCACAATGCAACATAATAGTTTTATTCGTCTTTGCTTATTTCTCACTACGCAACGCAACACTGTTGTGTTCATCGTTGCTTATTTCTCACTACGCAACGCAACACTGTTGTGTTCATCGTTGCGTCTTTCTCACTACGCAACGTAACACCGTTGTATTCATCTTTGCGTATTTCTCACTACGTAAAGCAACATCGTTGTTTTCATAACTATGTATTTTTCAACAAGCAACGTAACACTGTTGTATTCATCTTGCGTATTTATTGTTTTGTTTTTTTTAATCGTTCGATACACGGCTGTGGAGAATAAATGTCATATGACCGAAAGCGGGATGGCGAGCACTTTCGGATAAGAAACGTCGAAATATTGTTTTATCTTTTTTAAAATGGTCGAGTAGTACTGTTATGGTGTGAACTGTAATTCTAATTTGTTTTATTTCTGAAAACTACAGACGAAAGCATCAATGAAGCAAATGACTTTCTCACGAATCAAGAGATAACTCCTCGCCAAATCGGTGGTCTGATGATTGTGGATCAGACAACACAATAACCATATCCAGGATACAAAAACAAAAAAAAAAAGAAAAAAAAAAAGGTTTTCTTTCATGTGAGCATCAAGTTACAGCTATTTTGGTTCTTTAAAACACACATTCCCACCAGCTATAGTTTTGTTCCACTCGCAGAAGACCAATATCAGCCGCATTTATAAATTGTCGTATTTTCTTGCCCCGTTAAGTGTGTGTCTGTCTGTCTGTCTTAAGACTAAATGTTCTCATTCAAACCTAATCTGAGAAGTATTGGTTGTTGTTGTTGTTGTTGTTGTTATATGGTTTAACACCATTTTTCAGCACAAGATAGGCTATACATGGAGGCCAGTATTAATGGTGGAGGAAGAACCCGGGAGAACCCGGAAAGAACCACCGACCCACGAGAAGCTACCGGCAAGCTTTCTCACATAACCACATTGGCCGAGCCCGAGACTCGAACCCACGCAGACACAGGTGAGATGGCAGTGATCCGTAACGGTGTGCTCTTTTAGACCACTCGGCCACTCGGGTCCCCCGAGAAGTATTGCATTTTAGTCAACCAAGTGTTCGACATCTTAGTCATATAATTGTTTAATTTCTTTCAACTTAAGCAAACCATCACCCCACCAAGCTAGCCCCGCACCCCCGGACTGCACAGAAATTTGAACATTTACTGAGTACCCCCAACCTTATCCCGAGTTTCTGAAGTTTGTAGGATCTCGGATCTATGTAAGATGATGTGTGCCACTTCATTCACTCCTACAAGTATGCTGACAGGCATGATAGTATACTTTAGCCTTTTCTTGGAAAAGCTCCGTGATAATAACAAGCTTTTCTTCCAGGAAACAGTCAATGTGTTTCAAAATGTACGCATGGCGTTAAGGAAATCATTCAGGAATAATATAGTTTCCGCTGCCAAAATAAACCCAAACTGTTTTCCAAAGCTGACGAGCTCATGCACATGATACTACCTAATTCAAAGCATAACGGTACAACTGGCAAAGCTTGAATATAATTATTTATCATCTCCATCATATATCAAACATGATATGCATTCGCTACTTTCACCGGAAATTAGAGGAACGAGTTTGTGCCGGTCGAAAGAGCTTCGATATTCAAATCTTCGTGCTAAAAATTGTTCTTGACGTTTGGTGTTTTTTTTTTTCTTCTTCTTACTGTGAAACTTACGTCTTAACAATACACTTCCGTGCATTATCCTTGATCCTGTTGATGAATTAAAAATGCAATTTTTTTTTCTCTGTGAACTTTAACCTTTGCGGAAGCAATTTTGAGTGTTATGGCAGCGCATGCACCTGTACACAACCAACCCAGAACTGAATCCGGGTGTGGACAAGACGAGCGTAAGACTGCACGTGCTCCAACAGTCCAAGGCTCGCTGTAAGACGATTCGTATCCGACCTAAAACTGGTCAAACTACTAGGATCTGGTAGATACAATCAACATGCAAGACTGAATACTGGGCATGTTAATAATATGGAGAATGAATACAAAACCAAACTGAGTGATCTAGGTTGAGTTTGATGGTAAAGCCATTCATTTATTGTGTGTGTGTGTGTGTGAGAGAGAGAGAGAGAGAGAGAGAGAGATTTGGGGTTTTAACGTAGCTTTAACAATGTTTGTCATATTGCTACGATGTCGCAATGTGGCAGTTTATAGTGATGTCTAGCGCTGGAGTATCAGGCCGTAGACATGTAGCATCATGTTCATATTATCCTGACACCAGGCCGACGAGTCTTAGCTCTAACCTTATAATGCTGAGCGCCAAGCGAGGTAGATGTTAATACCCTTTATATAAGATTAGCATGACTCTGCCGGGGTTCGAACCCGCAACCCTCTCGCATCCAAGGCGGACACTCTGACCTGTGCGGCCATCTATTTACTTAAGTTACACATTTGCCAATAAGCCTGTCTACCATACATCTCTTAACGTTGTTGTGGGGCTTAACGCCATTTTTCAGCACACGATAATGGTGGAGGAAGAAACCGGGAAATCCCCGGAAAGAACCACCGACCCACGAGAAGCTACTGGCAAGCTTTCTCACATATCCACATTCGCCGAATCCTAGACTCGAACCCACGCAGATAGAGGTGAGATGGCAGTGATCCGTAACGGAGAGCGCTTTAGACCACTCGGCCACTTGGGGCCCCGGAACGCAAAGTAGTTTTATAAATAAAAAGTATTTACATGAAGGCAAGAGCGCTCGTTCGTTTTTATTTACTGCAATTATGCAAAAGTTGTCTTCATGTCTATTTAAAGCGACATTACGTTTATATCGCATGTATACAGAGCTGCCCCAATTACACGACATAAATAAAATGCTACATGTTAGTTGCTCTCAGTAAATTCACATAGTTTAAATTTGGGGCTGTTGAGATAAAGTTTCAATGGAAATGCAAAACGGCCTGAAGATAATTTGAGGATGTTGCAAACAAATCCTGTTTAAACATTCTGTACACATTTCACCAGATCAATATTTATGCATCCGCCACAATGATATGGCAGGAGGCCTTGTAAAAATGACCGGACAGAAAGCTAAAAGACATATGCATCAATCACCTAATATCTGATTACCATGGTTACTAGATACACGCCATTTTTTGTCTTAAATATCAATGGAATAAGATGGCTGCCGTGGCGGCCATACTGTATGTCAAAATGGCATTAGTTTATTATAAGACCACCTTGACATGTGGATGTGGCCTTCCCTAGAGGAGAATTAACGATGCCAAGATGTCCAAGATGGACACTGTGGTGGTCATATTACCATTCCCTTAAGGACCAACAAGAACTTCTGATGAATTTGTGTCAGAAGTTTGTAATTCAAGTAGTTTTGGGGGAGTAACAAAAACATTGTGCTAACCAACAGATGACGGACAACAGGCTATCACAAAGCTCTTTCCGTCAATGACGAATAAACCTAAAAACGAATCTAAATCATTTTAAGAAAATGGAGGGGTGTCTTGTATTCCTCTTAGATCTACTGTAAAGTTTACACATTAATCATAAATGGACAAAACTCTTTGGCCAGGACAAAGAACACATTCAACCACCTGCTATGTGTTTGAGAGTAAAAATTGGCCACTTCAACCAATTATATGAAGATTGTTAGTTTTTCCACTGGAGAGGGTTGTTACTAATTAACGCACAGCAGTATATAGTCATTCTGGAATAACTCTCAACCCGACATATTGCTGCGTTAATACTGCTCAGTACGCTTACACGCATGCGTGATGCTAAGATTTGGAATGTTCAGATACGAGATTAACAACCGATAGACATCCTTCCGACTCCAGACTACATTGGTATGCCTCTCAGGACTTGTGAAGCAGATAGGAGCTGAATTATATTTGCAAAGGAACCAACCGGATCTTGAGCCTGCATATAAAAAGTCAGCTTTCACTGGTAGTGGTGTACTCATGTACACAACATGAATTAATAAACTGCCAAATCAGAGATAACCACGTATCCTAATTAGCATATTATTTTCCATCAAATAAATCATTTGTTTTTCGTTGTAAATTTGTACCACTCTATTCGCGGATGTTTTTCAAGTAAAATCGAAAATTTTACGAGAAATTGGTCGAGAGATGTTCAAGTGATGTCAGTTTGAACTGACGGATCATCAGATGCGTTATATCCACCACCACTACCACACAGCACGACAACATTGTGTAAAACGGAGTTTTCACCATTGAAAATTCATTCTATTTAGTGAATACATACTTGCCCCATACAGTACAACTTAATGAAATTTGAATTTACAATAAGCGAAGTTATTAAACATTGAATTTATAGATATTCTTTAATGGAAACTGTCAACGTGTCTAACCTTGAACGCAGTAAATGTCCGCAATGTCCTACAAGCTTTGCACAACAGGCATCGTTACGTAATGGATCACATCAGAGAAAAAAACTAACCTGCCGCACATTGCAATTTCGAACAAATGAGTGACAGATGGTAGACAGGTGGAGGTGGCGGATATGGCAATTCTAAATTTCAGAACAATGATATTGTAAATTATAATAGTAAATTATAATAATGCTGATAACTGACTTTGCAATTTCTTTGTATGAAATAGACCTAGTTTACTATGGTATACTCTTATTCCAGTTCGGTACAAAATGTTCGGCAAGTGTTTGCTTTAAAGCACCGACAAAAGTAATCTTACGTCACACAGTACCAAGGCTTTACTGAACATAAAAGCTGAACGAGGATTGCAACCTTGGAACAATACAGGTCAATCTTTTTGTTTAATTAGAAAATAATCTATAACTCTAACTCTAAAATTCTAAATAGCACGTCATATATGACATTTTCATAGATTTTGATGTCTCAGAATTTAAAGCTGTAAACCGATATTTGATACTATTAAAGTACCTTTATGAACAGACTTGAAAAAAGAGGTCTGCTCTGCGCATGTCTCATTGGAAACTGTGAATAAAGAGGGCTGCTCTGCGCACGTCTCATTGGAAACTGTGTCAATAAAGAGGTCTGCTCTGCGCACATGTCTCATTGGAAACAGTGAATAAAGAGGGATCTCCCATGTATTTAACTCAAACGTAAATACTGGAGCTGCTTCCGTTTTTGCTGTTCCCCTTCTTGCTGCTACTGTTGTTGTTGTTGTTGATGATGATGACGATAACTATTATTATTATTATTAAAACAACGGTAATGATGACGATGACAACTACTACGATGATGGTACAGAGAAGCATGGCAAGCGATGCAAGATCATGAGGATATAATGACGACGAACATTTCATAGGTGAAAATAACGAAGATAACAATAATAACGTAAACTTCCACTGATCGCGATGCCCTTTTAACGAAGAAACTTGCAACCATTAATCTCAAATACTGACTCATCCAGTTATCGGATGGTTTAATATACAAATCGGTTTAAAATCAGTAAAAATGTGTGGAATAAACTAAAAGAAAATTAAAAACAAGACAACACCCACCTACCTCCAATAAACCAATATATATTGGGTGCAACAGCATTCAGCTATTTGTGTACATTGCAAGAACGTGCATTTGTTGCAAGGCGAGAAACATCTAAAGTGTCATGCGATGCTCGTCATTCAACATCAGTGCCGGATTACCAAATAGGCAGAGTAGGCACCGGTCTAGGGGCCCCGCGACAACGGATCAAAATATTATTGAACTGATTTGATCTTGACGTATTAGGAGATAATTTGCGAGGGGAGCCCCGAGATTTCGACTGCCTAGGGGCCTCCACAGGGTTTAATCCGGCACTGTTCAACATAACTACGTCACCCGAGGTCAGTCGAATGCACGAGATTACATTAAACTCTGCATATTTCATTATTAGTATTAGTATCAATATTATTCTTGTTTTTGTTTTTGTTATTATTATTATTATTATTGTTGTTGTTGTTTTTGTAGTAGTAGTAGTAGTACTGTCAATTTTTGGTTCGGGTTTTTAAACTATGAAAGAAAAGAAGGTGGTTAATATAACAGTAGCTATACGGCACATCTAGAACTTGGCGGAAGATGAGCAGAGGTGAAGAAGCTCGGGAGACCAATGACTTCGCTTATAAGGGCTCTCATCATCCTTATCACGAGTCAAACTCGCAACGTCTTTGCTATCCATTCTGATTAATGCATCGTAGTGTACATATGATAACACCAGAAGAAAAAAAAAATCTCAATGTATAATGGAAAGTACTGTAGAATCTTTCGAGTACTGTGCCTGCTGCGCGGGGTGGGCCACAGAAACTGTACGTCAAAGTGAGAACGTTCAGGTAACTTGGAAATGGTGTGTGTTTAACGTCAATTTTTAAATAACTTCAAATGACCTTGTCTTAAACATAAACGTATAGAAGTTTGTTTTTTAGTGCTGATTACAACTCGGCATCTCGACTATTATTACTGAACTTAAAAAAAGGAAATATTACAGGAGTACGCGATGATCGTCAATACTTGTGAATGTGAATGAATGTATATATATATATATATATATATATATATATATATATATATATATATATATATATATATATAATGGTAAGCATGTACATTCTGCTTTAATTGTTCAAAATGTTTTGGCCATGTTGGTGGTGGTGGTTGTAGCAAACTTAAAGGGTCATTAAAAACACCATTACATAGGAAAAGAAATGATCTGACCCAGAAATATGCAGAATCAATGGATTTAGAAATTTAAGGAAAATGTAGACATTGAAATTTGACATGGATACAGTGGTTACACTAAATCACAGTGTACACTAAGGCTAATTTAAGTCAAATTCAATTTGATATGGCAAATCGTATGCTGGCAATTATTTGTTGCGTGTGTGTGTGTATATATATATATATATATATATATATATATATATATATATATATATAGATAGATAGATAGATAGATAGATACATACGGTACATACCATCACACTATCTGTTTATCTCCTGAAAGGTAAGTCCCGTGGAACTGAGGCAATTGGTGAAAATCCATTACAAGAACTACGTACTGACAAGATGGAAATGAGTGCATGCGAGTAATGACTGTGTCTGTGTGTAAAGACTGTGTCTATGAGTAATTTTAGTCATGTATGCTGCCTGGAAAATTCACATATATCCTTACTCACTGATATCATACGCAGTTGCCCTCATATACATATATCCTTATACACAGATATCATACACAGTTGCCCTCATATACATATATCCTTATACACAGATATCATACACAGTTGCCCTCATATACATATATCCTTATACACAGATATTCGCCTACAGATGCTATTATGTACATATATCCCTATACACAGATATCATACACAGATGCTATTATGTACATACATCCCTATACACAGATATCATACACAGATGCTATTATGTACATATATCCCTATACACAGATATCATACACAGATGCTATTATGTACATATATCCCTATACACAGATATCATACACAGATGCTATTATGTACATATATCCCTATACACAGATATCATACACAGATGCTATTATGTACATATATCCCTATACACAGATATCATACACAGATGCTATTATGTACATATATCCCTATACACAGATATCATACACAGATGCTATTATGTACATATATCCCTATACACAGATATCATACACAGATGC
>JAECUM010019836.1:0-47580 GCA_016617855.1 Megalonaias nervosa
CTCTCTCTCTCTATATATATATATATATATATATATATATACCAAACAGAAAGTGATGTACTTGGTTTCTACGGAAGAATGCTTGATAATACTAGGCAGAAGTAATAGTTATACAAATAATAATATCATATAGGTTAGAGAATTTTTAATTCGTACTCTACGGAAATTCGAACCCAGGACAGCGGGTAAACGGCACCAATCACATTGCCAGTCCATTTTCCATCACGGCTTAGCACACATCACCAAAAAAATGATGCGACAAAGTCGGTGGTATATGCACTCGTGTGTAGCAGACACTCGCTTGGCGACGAAGTAATTAGTTCTCATCTATCTACACCGTCATTCCGGATTCCTATGAAAGAAATCATGGTATATGGGATTAATTAAAGAGAAATACAAAATATACACCAAACAGAACGAAAATTGCTATCCCTCGATTCTACAGGATAATGCTTGATAATACTAGCTATAATTAATATTTCATACAAATAATACTATCATACAGGTTAGAGAATTAAAAAGTATGTATGTATGTATGTATGTATGTATGTATGTATGTATGTATGTATGTATGTATGTATGTATGTATGTATGCATGCATGAATGCATGCATGCATGCATGCATGCATGCATGTATGTATGTATGTATGTATGTATGTATGTATGTATGTATGTATATATGTATGTATGTATGCACGCATGTATGTATGTATATATGTATGTATGTATGTATGTATGTATGTATGTATGTATTAAACCTGGCATAACCAAGGTTGTATTCCTGTTCAGCTACATGTTACCGGATGCTTGTTAAAATCATTTGATTATAGATGCAATGCATAATTTCTGTTATATTCCCCGCTGTTTTCATTACTCTCAGATTTTATTATGGTAAAATTATACTCACTAAATCGCTTGACTGGCTATCTTCTGTCTTAAACTCGTTAGTTGTCGTTTGATTACAGTTCTAATGACTATAATTCGAATTCATTATCCCCTTGTTACTTTCGAAGCTTCGCAAACTTAGATTCATTAGATAGTTTCGAAATATGCCCGAAAATTGCTTATTTATTTTGAATGTGATTATGTCCTACAGGAAGCCTGTTCAGCCTGGAAACTTCAAAGCTAATTTCTTTTAAAGTGAAAAAAATGCAACGCTTGCAGTTTATTTATTTTCCTAGCACTGCCTATACAAATTATTTTGATTAAAAGTTATGATGAAAATAAATTTTAATTATTATAATTTTCTATCAAACTACAAGCTGAAAAATATAATAAAACACAATATTACAAAACAAAAAATGGCAATGTTTATTTTTTTTCTACAGTTTCGAAATGAATTTTATTATTTTCAAGCAAAGAAGAATGTCTTTAGGGCTCTTCTTGGGAATACAACAAATAATGCTCTAAGGACATAATGTGCACTTACCTGTGCAATCTTCACTGCTACAACCTTCCGATGAAAAATAATGATGTACCCGTATGTCAATCAACCTATCTGTCGGTGCCCGCCGGAAAAAGTCTATAAAAAAATAAGGAAAAAGTCTAAACTATCCAGTCAATATTTATTTTGCGAAAGTCAAGTTTGATTTAGTTGAACAGAACTAATTCTTTAATTTGAATATAATTTGAAACCAGAGGACTCTCTGTCGTAGAGTTTCCATGTCTTTTCATAGCAAACACGTGCGTTTTGATTATGAAAGCTGTCATCAAAATTATTTACTTAACCGATGTGTAGTACTGAATGGGTAACTAATTTAAAACTATTTACAAGCCACAAACATATCTATCGAAGGCACTCAAACAAATATATGTAAAGGCTTTAACAGGCAAAAAAGTAAGTTTTCAAAGCCTTTTTTAAAACGAAAGCTGTAGATCTATGGGTTGTGCTCCTTAATTTGGCAATTTATTGAGATATAATTTTTGTTGTTGTGGATATCAGGCCATTTTTCAGCATGGCGACCAATATAAGTGGTGGATGGAGAATTCCAGTAAGAACCACCGCTAAGCCGCTTGTGCAAGCTTTCTCACATACCCACATTGTCCGAGCCCGAAAGTTGAAATCCACGCGGACAGAAGTGAGATGGCAGTGATCGATAAAGGCGAGTGCTTTAGAATACTTAACCACTAGGGGCCCCTGACAAATAATAATTATTTTATTTAATTGTAAAGTCTTAAATAATGGGGGAAATATATGTATTAAAAAAAGAATCAGGACAAATACGCTGAGTTTTCACTCTGCTTTCAACATGATGATCAAAAATTACATACAAACATCAGAGATGTTTCCCATGGCAATCGTTGACTTTTTAATGTTAAAGTATTCATATTGTTATTTAAAATGTTTGTAAAAATATTTCTTAAAAATTCACAGTGAATTATCGACTGCACAAAATTGTTTGAAAAAGGATCGGCATTGATTTTATCTGACAAACTTTAAAAATTGATTTAAGGAGCAGATGATAAGGTCTGTAACATGATTCTTTTCCGAGAAATGTTTGTTGAAAAAATATTATTTATTGAAGATTTTAAGAAGCAATCGTAATGTTCATCATTATTAAATATATCTCCCCCATTACACCTTATTTTAGTCACATATTAATCTTAATAATTACCTTTTTACAAATAACATGTATTCATGACAAGCTGTCAATCGTTAAAGAATAGACTTTTGAAAATTATTTAGCGTGTTTAATGTTAGATAAGTTTCTGACAACGATTTATCGAAAATAATTTAGAAAGCAGAAACATAGATCTCAGACATGTGCTGGCTTGTTTGGCCAATTATATGAATAATGTCGATTTTACTCATTTTAAATGTATGAACTGAAACAATTAATTTTCAGTTTTACTATATATAAACAGATTTACAGAAATTTAAACTTTTATAATATACACTGATCCAAAGCGTTATAGAACAAGATCGGGAAGATTCCGCACTTTTACTTCATTCTATGTTACTAGTTACTGGATATTTTAACATTTTAATCGTTTCAGATATTATTTAAAGCAGGTTTTAGAAAATCATAACCTGACAAGAGTATTATGAATTTAAAAAAACTGATTTAAAAAACAGGAGAATGGATCTCTGGCTTGCGTTACTTTAAATAGCATAATTTTGAACACTAAAGTCTATTTTACTCGTATTAAATTTGTTACAATATTTTAAACTATATACATGTATTATGTAATATAGTTTCCTCAGTTCACCTGGTCTGAGTCTCAACCTCAAATTCATTCTCTTGGGTAATATTTCATTTTATCTCGGGTTGTTTTCACTCCTGGCTTTAGTTACTTCCCTCCTGGACAAAAGGTTGCAATGAAACGAAAGTCAGATATATTCGAGACATTATGTACAAATTCATAACAATGTGCAAAGTCATTATTTTGAATAATAACCAGATTTCGGAAAACCTGACCAAAAATAATATCATGGTGGCCTAACACCATTTCGTTAACTTGTTTCTTCTTGGAAGCTATATTACTATATTCCTGCATGATAGGGTTCTATTTTTTGCCAGAGCTTGTTGTCTGTTTAAACTTCTCTTCACTGAATAGCAGCCTAAAATGTTACCAAAACAAAGCGATTAAGCGAGGTTGACCCCCAAAAAGTTATTGATATATTGTGATTAAGTATCCCCAATGCAAACTAACTTCATCTATAGTATATAACTGATAAATTTGTATTCCTCGTTATCTTATGGTATGAAATTCGAGAAATATATCTCATCGTTCGGAAACCAGGAGTCGAGGTGGCTCAATGGTGAGCGTACTAGACTATAACCGAAAGGCTGAGAGTTGAATCCTATCGCCGAATCAGACTGGATCAGCTACTGTGTGTTCCTGGGCAAGGCACCTGGCTCCAGTTGTCTCGACACTAAAAATAGCTGCCATTTGTTGATGTGCTGTAAACCACCAAACTAAAATAAACGAAACCAGCTATCGAAAACTTAAGCCACCAAAGTTCTTGTATTCTGAAAAACCTAACAAAAACAATAATGATTACGGAATTTAAAACTTGCGAAGCTTGTGAGAGAAGAAAATGTCAAGTGTCATATAAATGAAAATTCCCAGATTCGAGGATAAAAAGTGAAAAATAAGTACCTGAGGCGATCTAAGGAATACCTTCTTTCTTAAAGCCCATTATTAACTCATATAATTAAATTAATAGCAAGTTCATTTACATTAGTTAATGAAAGTGTCTAAAGATAAAGCTGATGACATGAACGGGACCGCCTCCTTGGCGTCCGCTCGGCGGATAGCAGACCCAAAAATTTGGTGGCAGCGGCGGGATTAAAGAAGATGAATTCGTGCTTAATCAGCCCTGTAATGAAAAACGGCACCGCACTGCATAAAAAATTTAATGTTTTCGTCCGAAAAAGACCTTACCTCCGTACAAACGACAACACTGTTACTAACAAATACATAGTCTGATATCCCTTTGTTATATAAAATTGTTCGAGATCTTTTGTTTATTGAAATTTTCATGAACTTCCGAAATATTTTCAATCAAATATATGTCAAAGCAAAATTGTGTTTTCTGTAAGTATGATTATTTAATGATATTTATAAAGCTGGTATGTATGTATGTATGTATGTATGTATGTATGTATGTATGTATGTATAAAGCATGTGTTTGCCACTTTTGTACTTTTCTTAGTAACACAAGAAGGTGAGTATTTTGAATTTTGTTGCTAATATAACTTAAAGAACATAATGTTCATGCATTGAAATGACTTGATTCTGAACACTGCAGATGAATTGTTCTTTATTATGCATTAAGTAATGGTTCGTCACTTAATAAAATAATCGAAAATAAATCGGAGCAGCTCAACGACAAAGTAATCGATTACCATTTTCAATAATCGATTATAAACTATCAAAAGTATCTTCTTTGAAATATTTCATTCAAGAGGCCTAATTTTAATGTTTTCACTGCATCGCTTCCCAAGAAGCTTATATATGTATGCCTGTACAGTGTTAACGGTACATCAGCTAAGTCCTTACCAAATACTGCCCAGTACGTTTTAGCATCACCAAAAGGGCATACAGAAGCAGAGATAAGTCACAAAGGGGTAACATTCTTAAAATAAGTCACATTTATGATATAAACCTAACTTTTAAAAATGTACAAAACTTCTTAGAATGAACATGATTTTGACACGTATCACAGGTCAGAATGGCTGCCTCCATTAGTCGAATTTATCACGACATGCAGGAGGGGGCATCGGGGAGCCCGTAGAAGGAGTTCGTTTTAGACAACTACAGCGTATTGGTGGTCGAATGTTGACTAAGCATTTGACCCAGTAAATGCTTAACGGTGTCAAGGGAGTAGTTGTCAGGAATATGAACATGTATATTGTGATCATACACAACCAACCTTTTTGAAATTCGCTTTTGTTAACGTTTGTGGCGTAAGACAAAAGCTATTATTACACAAAAATTCTGAATTTATTCATTCTTATGATTTTGTTACAGTCGTTTAAACTAAGCTTAAAGATACAGATGAAATCAAAGTCGATGGTTATAAGATAATTACAAAAACCCAAAGTCGATGGTTATAAGATAATTACAAAAAACCAAAGTCGATGGTTATAAGATAATTACAAAAAACCAAAGTCGATGGTTATAAGATAATTACAAAAAAACCAGTCGTAGATGTCTCCAACGTTCCGGGTGTGTATCATTTATTAAGGATCCTCTCTCAGCGTGGGTGGATTGCTGTATAATCTGAATGAGAATATATTATATGGATAAAAAATTAGAAATGATGAAGCAACTAGTAGTGAACCTGTCATATATATATATATACACACACACACAGCTCCGAGTATAATTCTGATGAAGCATTTAATTAAATAGAAAATGAAATGCTACATCTTTCTAATAACTCTAGTTATATTCTTCGTTGGTGACTTTAATGCAAGAACTGATAACTTATCGGATATTTGTAATAACATTCTGAATACAAACCGGGCTGAAATGTTCAGTCTCGACAATGACGCAATAGATTTTCATAGAGGGGAATGAGCGTTCAGACAACTAATGGTATACCCCAGGGTTACTCACAAGACAGAAATAGACATAGGTATGCATTTATTGGGTTTTTGTAGAAAGAATAATGTGTATATTTGTAACGGAAGGGTGGGTGTAGACAGAAGAGTTGGGAAATGCACATCTGGTGACAAGAGCATAATTGATTATCCAGTAACGACTTTAAGCGGCTTCCAATTGTTACACATTTTTTAAGTGCTAGATTTTAAGGCTTTGTTTTCAGATATGCACTGTGCTTTATCATACCAATTTCCAATCAATCAGCTACATGTACTTGATGGTTCAATCATAGAAAACTCTATCATAGAAAATAGACCTATATAATTGTGGGGTACGAGAAAAATAAAACGAATTCCTGGCGAATATAAATATTCAAATTCTGAATTATATTGACTGTGGCTCATCAAGAAAGATAATATAACGTCAGACGATGTAAACAGAATCATCAGTGACATTTATAATATTAATATAAGCTATACTGAACTAATTTTTGCTCATAAAGGACATAAAGCTGAAAGTTTTGCAAATGCACGCAAGAGAAAGCTAAGCCATGGTTTGGCAGTGAGTGTATGAAAGCCAGATAACATTACCATTTGTATCATTTCCCAGTATAGTCACATATATTCATTCATTTTAAATGTGTATGAAAGCCAGATAACATTATCATTTGTATCATTTCCCAGTATAGTCACATATATTCATTCATTTTAAATATGCGTGAATGAGTGTGCGAGGATACCTGTGTATGTGTATGATTTTATTTTTACTTTTAATATAAACAATTAAAAAAATTGAGGATCACATGGCAGATGGGCCAGTTATTATTATTATTATTATAGGAAAGTCCACAAACTTTGAAAAACTGAAGCGAGTAAGAATCTAGAATCATTTTATTAGTAAATGTGTGTAGAGGATGCGCTGTACCTTCCAAACATATTGACCTTGTTACATGTTAAATGTTATGTTGTTTTTATACGCTGATGACACCATACTTGCCAACGATAATCCTACTGACAGGCAACATACTCGTGATGTTTGGTAGATATTGCGATAAACTGAAACTTAAAATCAGCACATAGAAAACAAAAATTATATAATTTAGTTTGTTTTTTTTTAAAAAGAAGCATACATATGAATTTTAGATAAGCAATCTTGATGTTGATGTTGTAGATGAAAAATATAAGTAGTTAGGTCTTATATTTCACAAGAATCGAAAGTTCTCCAACGCCAGAATAATCTTGCAATAATATGCTAATAATGGTATGCATTTACTTAAAAGCGTATACACAATTTAGATTTGCCTACTGGTTCTCAACTGAACTGTTCGATCAAACCATTCTACCGATTTTTACATATGTTTGTGAAATTTGGGGATTTGTGAAATCTGATATTGCCTAAAAAAACTAATCTTTTTTTCCCTAGAAGTATATAGAATGTCATAAAATGTACCCTTCTATATAAGGTATACGGCGAACTTTGTAGTTTCCCCTTAATTGTCAAAAAATCGCATGATAAACTATTGTGCTCAGCTGGTTGGCTTCGTGAAGAAAAATTATCGTATGTATTCTCTTTTATACAAACACATTGGCCATGATCAGTATGACAATAAATGGTTACTTGAAGTGAAGTTATATTAGAGGACGTTGGGTTATGTTACGTATGGAGAAATCAAAGTATTTTTTTATTAGTTAAATGGTTGACAAACTCGGTAGAACAACGACTAAAACATCAATTCAAACGAGCTTGGGCAGCTAACATCAATACGTCATATAAAGGTACAAATTACAGGTTATATAAAACTAGTTCGAATTTAGAAAAGATCTATTTTTCATTACCCAAAAATAAATCTAAAAATTTAATTAAATTTAGAACTGCAAATTAATGGTTTCCCGTTGAAACTGGTTGATGGGCTTATGTTCCCTGTAACGAAAGATATTGCACACTTTGTCAGTCTCAAGAAATAGGGGATGAATATCACTATCTTCTGTCATGTTCTTATTTTCACGATTAAAGACAAAAACTCTATACCTCATTTTTACACTTCCAGGACTAACGTTTATAAATATAACCAATTAATGAATTCAGGTAACGTACGGTTCTTAAAAAAATATTTGCAGATTCTTTGATTATGTTTTCCAGACATTGTATCCCTGTTAAGCATCATGTACTGTCATATTCTTTTTTCAAATATACATCATATGTTGTAACCTTAACAAAATGAGTGTAACGAAATCTTGTCTTCAAGGACATAGAGAAATAATATCAAGTATGTGAAAATCGCATTTTCC
The DNA here is from genome assembly GCA_016617855.1 of Megalonaias nervosa. Taxonomy (NCBI): domain Eukaryota; kingdom Metazoa; phylum Mollusca; class Bivalvia; order Unionida; family Unionidae; genus Megalonaias; species Megalonaias nervosa. The sequence continues at coordinate 8,343 of JAECUM010019836.1, forward strand.
ATTGAAAACACAGAAAATATCTCCCGTCGATTAAAGTCGATGGTCGATCAGTTCTGATCATCGATCATTCAGTTTAAACAGATTCTCAAAGACAGCCAGTCATATTAACCTTTCATAAACGATTTGGTTCATGCTTGTTTCCATATACAAAATTGAAATATATGATACCCCCAAAAAGCTCACGTAGAATTCTTCGTGCCTTAATTTCTTTTCTTCCTCTTACAAGCTAAGAACTCATGCATTTAAAATGTACAATGGCAAGTTAGACGATCTTTCGCCACTGGACCAGGAATGTTTATTACCCATGAGAATTTATTTATAGTTATGTATCGCACATCTTTTCAGTAGATAATACATGATTTCCCTTATACTACAGGTATGGTTCCAGAACAGGCGCGCCAAGTGGAGGAAGCGAGGAAGGTACGATCAATATCAGACGATGAGAACCATGGCAACAGGACCAACTGGATACGACGTTTCTCTTACCCAACGACACGATCCTTATGCTCAGGTACGTTGACGTATTTTATTACGAAGTCTTTAGAATGTGTCAGGATTCTATGACTCTACTTGAGAGTACTCAATATTGATTGACGATCATCAATGTACTCACGAAAGAAAACTGACCATTTTAAAGAGACAGCAAATTTTGGCACCACATAAAGAATATTTTCAATTTGATCGGTCAGTCACCGATAAAACGTTATGAACTTTAATTTTTTTTAAAGAACGACAGGGTTAGCGTTTTAGAAGAAAGAAGAGGATAAAAAAAGACTTTGTACTTGTTATAAATGTATTAGTTCACTCCGCCCCCTTTTCAGATGACACAGGTCTGAGTCGTCGTAGAAAGCATCTTTGTTCTCGAAACACATGGCTACACTTGCCAAATATGCGAAGGAATACCTGATAAGTTCGCACCCTCTGAGAAAATGAGTGAGAGAGAAACAATACGGAGACTTAGAAAAGTGCATAATCCATTTGAGCGATTCGATTGAATGCCCTGGAATCCAAGACTGAGGCGAACTATTATAGTTAAATGATGAAATATTTGAAATACTATCACCTCGTGCTTTTATGGACATTTTAGTTTCAATACATAAAATGAATTAAAGACAATGACGGTTATAACAATGGTAAACCGTGTATTACTAAATGGGTTGAGATGCACGTATTTGAATCAGGAAATATGATTTCTGTCGTTGACTGCCTCTTCTACTTGTCGGATGAAGTAGGCCTACGCGTGACACCGGGGACAATCAACCACATCATGATACATGCCTGCGTGCGGTATAAGCTCCACATAGGTATAGCTCAATGCATATCAATGCGAGGTTTGGTCTGTTTTTCCCTTTTAGATTATTAAGTTTCTAGAAAAGTGATAGCTCACGAATCACTGCAGGAGAATCGAAAGGGGAGAGGATTGATTGCGAAGTATCCTGGCTAGGGGCATCAGTATTAAAAACACATTTTATTGCATTATATTCTCATAATACGATGTCCTCATTAAAGGGCAGTTTTGATAACTGGGCAATGACTGATGAAAACTACTAAAATCCTTAGTTCGGTGTTTATTGGTCCGTACAGTATATTTATGGGAGATGACTAATATTGGCAGATAAATGTTGTAAATGTAATGAAATTCGCGACAGTGTATAGTCTAAATCAATGAGAGCATGTTTATAAATGTATTTCGGGATTTCTTGAAGACACACTTAGACAAATAGTCTTATATGTAATTAATCTATTTTGCTATTTATACGGTATCTTACTTCATGGGTATTGCATATTTTTAATAAGCTTGTCAAACTTAGTGTTTCTTTTGACTTAATGAAGTAGACCAGACGACTTTCTAGTGCAGTAAATTCAAACTGTATTACGCTTGGGGATATTTATTTTCTTCTGAAGAGATGTATTCTTGGCCCGGTTCTGAATCATAAATTTTTTTTTTTTAAATCAAATATTTTCTGAAATATATGGATTTTTTTTTTATTCAGGTTCAAAATCTAGCTGTAAAATTAGTTAAGCATACAATTTAAATCAAACGTCTAGCTTGCTAGGCAATACATATATATAATTGGGTCTTGTTCTTTAACCTCCAAAATTCATGAAATTGCCTTGAAAGACGTCTTTATATTGCTTGTTGTATATAAAAATCTTGACGAAATTTTAAGAGCACGTTTCTTTTTTTTAAAAAAAAAATACGCTTTATATTTCTTCAGCTCCAGCACAGCCCGTGGACGAATGGTGGACATGTGCCTTACTCAATGCCAAACAACAACTGCATGGTTCCACAAAACACCATGCCGAGTTTTATGGGGCTTGCACATTACAACCACATGACGTCATATCCAGTTCCACCACAATCTCCCTCTGGCCTTGCTAACGTTCAGTCACTGGATCTGAGAGATGATCCGGAATTTAGAAATTCCAGCATTGCTGCATTGCGCCTGAAGGCGCGAGAACACAGTGTTACTATGGGACTATTTGGTGCTTGCGCTAAATAATATTCATTGTCTTCAAGTACTGATAATTATTGCTTGTCTTTACCCTTTATACGAGGAACAATTTCTAAAAGGATAGAAATGTGCACGTGGATAAGTTTCAGTATGCCATGAGACGTACTTGAGTTTAAGAACCATTGGTCTGGCTGTTGTGTCTGGTTGTGTGTTGGGAAAGGACATCAATACACTGCAATGGGAAGGACGGGCAGTTGTATTTTCCATTGCATCAGAACCGTTGTCAAAGTAGATGTATTCAGACCGAATGCTGTTATTGCACGTGAAGAATAAATTCATCGTTTTTATTCTATCATCCTGTGTTTGTAGTGATTGCGCTGGAGTTGGAACAGTGATACAAAAACACTTATAAGTACAATAAAACTGTTTATGCTTTTGATTAATTTTTCCAAACTTCTGTGATAACAGCTAAAATACTTTGCTCCACCAGGACGACTCGACTTACTCAACAGAAAGAATATCCTAATTTTCCCTCATTAGTAGAGCAAAGCTTTTATTTTCTTCAAATATTGGAGACAAAAGTCAAGAAATACGGTGAATTTTCCATCAGGTTATTTGTCTACAAAATAATATCATCAAAACTACAAATGTTGTTTCGAATATACATTCGTTTGAATTTTTATTTGTCAGTCTTTGATTTATTCATCATGTCAATTAAGGTAACAGCCCTGTAAGAAGTAGATCTTGTAATATTCGATATCCCTTGTAGTGAAAAGATGTAAAACTGTCTTTGGTCAAGACCACCGGCGTAACTATCACTCCCGTGGCCCCTGCGAGGAGTGGAAGGAGATCTGAATCCTAAGTTCTACTACACTGAGGAGGGATTTCTGAATTTTTGGTCTTGTATATGTGTTACATACTTTCCTTCTATGAATTTAATTTGCACAAAATTTTCATATTTGTTATTCAGTTTGAACTAGAATACTTTTTTACCTTCTGATATATTTAAAATGTCATAAATTATGTGTTTCGTAAAATTTATCCTAGTGTCAATCGGAATCGTATTTTATCATTTTCGTAAAACATGGTATGAGTGAGATTAAAATCGTATATTACATCCAAACCAAGTGATCAAGACTCGAATTTCTTACTCAGAATTTGCAATTTGTTTTCATTTCTGCTCTAAACCTCTTCTGAAGAAAAAAACCGCTCCAGTGGCCTAGTGGTTAGAGCATTCGCCTATGATGCGGGAGGTCGTGCGTTCGAACCCCGGCCGAGTCATACCAAAGACTCATTACAAAAATGGTACAAACAGCTGCCTCGCTAGGCGCTCAGCATTACGGTTAGTGCTAGGAATGGTCGGCATGGTGTCAGGATAATGTGACTTGGTGGGACATGATGCTACATGTCTGCTGCATGATGCCCTAGTGCTTGACATCACTATAAACTGTCACACTGCAGACATCGTAGCGATATGACTGAACATTTTTTAAAGCTTCGTTGAAATTCCAAATCACACACACACACACTTGTGGAGAAAAGTTATGATGAAAAATTTAATTCTATATTTCTGCCTGCATTTTAAGAAAATATCACGCCTAAATAGAAACTGGTCACTGTAGTACAGTGATTTCTAGTATTTTGTTGTTTTTTTTGTTTTGTTTTTGTTGTTGTTGTTGTTGTTGTTATGAGTAGTTTTGATTCGACTGTATGATACAGTGTCTTTAGTTAACACTGAAGATGTTCCATTGTTGTTTATATCAACCGGAAGTGTACATGGGTTAACTGTTGAATGACTGGGAGACGAAATCCTTGATTTCATTCCATTCCAGCTACAATTCTTGAACAAAGCCATGACCTTAAGGTTCTTTCGGAAATCTGTTGTGTGAAATTTGTGTGTACATATCCAAGATATGCAATGCAGTTAAAATTAAAAACCACTGCGTTCTAGTTGTTTGGTTATAATCTGATTAAAACAGAGCTATCAGACCTAACTTAGGTTTGACGGAAACCGATAGGAGGTCTTGTTCTGCTATCCTTTTGATTTATAAATCAAATTACAGGTTTTATATTTATGAAAAGTTACCAATGTCATTAGGAACTTAGGATTTGTAAAGACAACTTTCTCTAACACGATATGTATCACCTTCAGCTGATACGTCAATAAAACTAAGTGGGATGTGAAAAAAGGTCACCAGAAAATAAATCCTCATTTTGCCTGTGGATTATAATCACAATGGTTTGAACAAAACCCCAGACATAGTTTACTCTAAAAAAAATTTAAAATATTCATTTATTTCTGTGCAAAATTTCAGTTTGACAATTTTCACTGGAATAGCTAAATAATAAAGTCAAGGTCAAGACAAATGGAACATGGTCTAAATAAAGCAAATGAGCACTCGAATTTACCTAGTAAAGTGCTCTAGTCAGAACGCCTACACTAAAATCCATTTCTTTTGTTATCATTCATTGAAAGACTCGAGTGAGTTGCGACTGTGGATAACCTCATACACTTAACCTCAACGTCGCTTTTCTGTTGGATACAGTTCTGGATTATCAAATAGGCAGAGTAGGCACCGGCCTATGGGCCTCACGCCTTTTAGGGGCCCCGCGACAACGGATCAAATAATATTGAATTGATTTGATCTTGACGTATTAGGAGATAATTTGCGAGGGGGGCCCCAGAGATTTCGACTGCTTAGTGGCCTCCACGGGGTTTAATCCGGCGCTGATTGGATAGTTCTCTTACCTTTTAGTTTAAAGGCTAACATGGTCAAAATGCAAACTTGGTCATTGTGTATACATTGATAGATTTTGGATCCATATAATGTACATGTTTTTTTTATGCATTTTTAATAGATTTGGATCCATATACAGGGTCATCGTGCATACTTTGATTGATTTGGATCCATATACTTGGTCATTGCGCATACTTTGATAGTTTTGGATCCATATACCTGGTCATCGTGAATACTTTGATAGATTTCGATCTATAAAATATACATGGTCATCATGCATACTTTGATAGATTTGGACCCAAACAGATGATCATCATGAAGACTTAAATAGATTTGGATCAATATAATATGCTAGTAAATCTAGACATGTTGTTTGGCGTGTCATGGTAAGGCAGACTGATGTCCACTTTATTTCCTACCAATATGGGTCCCGTTTTACATTGAAGTATTACACGGGTAAATTGCGTGTAAATCTATTTATTCAGTCCCAGGTCGTAATAAATATGTCTTTCATAAAATGTGCGTTATACCCGTATCTTTTTCATTGTAACTGACACATACGTAGTTGTAGCCCCTCTCCAACGAATCATTACTATTTCATGTCTAATAAATATAACATAGACTGCAATATGATTAAAATAGTCATTTCTGACATAATGGAGATCAGACAGACAGTGTTAAAAGTTCATGTTCAACAAATTTTTAGACTTCCCTGTCCGTTTATTTTTATTAACCTATCAAAGAAAGCGTTGCATTTCGCGTCCAGGATAATTATCGTCAGCAATCACTACGATTCTAATTATACACAAGAATTGAAACCCATTCAAGAAACGGTTGAAGATCAAAACAGGGTATATATGGGTTTGAATGGTTATATTTGGTTATTAATGAAAAATAAAATTTTAGTAAAAAGAATCTTTTGAGAGCGGATGCATTTGTAACTGTAAACAAGCAGCAATCTGTGACTTCGGTACACGTGCCAAGCACAATGATGTATATGTACACATTAAACAATGTATTAAATGTACACTGCTCTAAAAATAACTAGAACATATATTTTGTGTGTAACACACGTATACAAACACAAAAACATTACAATCAAATTTACAAATCACTAGACCCCTTACAATGTTTGCACAGTAACACTTGGGACAGTTTTGATAATTATTTTAAAATTACAGGCGCATTAGTCCAACCATTGAATTAACAGCGTTTCATTAAAAAATTGCTATTTCATTAGTCGAATTACTGAGTTAAAAATGTTTAATTACAACCATTTAAAAACTGTTGGCGATTAGTAAACATTATTATATTATATTATATTATTCTCATTTGTGATGTAATAATATTTAGCCATACGTCTGTGAAGATGTAATAATATTTCGCCATACATCTACAAATAATATTTAACAGAGAAAAAACTATCAAGAGATATCAACATAGCAAATGTGGTCTTCGTTAAATAAATTTTATTGGAAATAAATTAAATCGCTATATTCAAATGTCAATATAATGAGAAAGAAAAGAAAAATCTTTTCACAGCAATATAAAAAAATAGAGACACCATTCTGTTTTCACATAAGAATGTTGATCCTGTTTTATGAGAAAAATACATAAGTGGAGTAACTCTTTAATAAAGTCATTATTTACACCCCACCCCACCCCCGAAAAAATAAACACAAAAACAAGAAACAAATGAAAAAGTTGGTGGAAGAGCCGTAATAGTCTCGTTATGCATGCGAGAACGAGATCTACACAGTCTTGTTAATTCTTGTTGTTTTTGTTTTTGTTTTTTTTTTAATAAAAGGCATACGAATTAGCGCACTCTGTCGATAATTGTACTTGTGCCAAACATAATATTCACCCATTCGACTCAATGATCCTTCTGCGAACTTAGTTTGCACTTATGAACATACCGCGATGTCCATTCCTCATATGAGTAATTTCATTGCTTGAGTAGGACATGATTTTTGACAGAATAAGAATGGAATAATTAATATGCAGTAATACAGTATTAGAATATATGCTAGACGTTTAGTATAAACGGGTTTATTCAGTGCAACTAGTGACTCGGTATTTATGTACATTGCGGCCCATATTATGTTCGGCCATTACGCCCCCTTGTCCCAGACGACTTTGACCTTTTGTACGTTTTAAATATGATGTAAAGAAAGTTCAGAGCATATAATGAGAGTATAAAAGTTACAAGTTAGAACCGTGTTGTCGAATATACGTTTAAATCATGTAGTAGTAATAGTAAACAAAGTTTCTAGCTCATAGACCCCCCCCCTTCCCCTCCAAAACGTCTTTATGTTAACATTTTATCAGCTCAAAATAAGGACTTTCATATATTCTGACAAAATATGTTTTGTCGGGGTAAGGGGGTCTCTGATCTAGAAACGGCCTGTTTACTATTACTACTAACATAACTATATTTTATGATAATCTTTTTCATACCTGCTGACACTCATTGGCAGAATATCTGCTAACATACTGTCAATAATACGAAACTCGCTTATTAAATTGTCCATATCATATTTTACGCCTCGCAAATAAGATCGTATCTGATCAAGTTATTTTTTATAAGTGATACTTGCTGTTTTACAAGCATTTTTTTGGCTCTAGTCGAGGCTCGATTTTCTTACACGCTGTTGAAAGAGAAACACCAACACCAGATATTATTAATAAAAACGGGGATAATGATGCGCCACTCGAAATTATACCAGAGCCAGTCATTAACAGTGGTAAATATGATATTACTCGAAATATTCTACTGTAATACTTGTAACATTGTTTTATACACCAGAGGTTTTTATGATAAAATTTGTAATATTGCATTAGTGCGTCCACATCTAGTTTTGGAATTTCCTCTGAAATATGATTGAAATCGATTATCTGTTTTTTCATTATACAATATTTGTTTACAATTTTATACAATGACAAAAGTTTTAGTACCAACAATTGAATCAAGAAATTCACGAAACTTATTATTGCTAGGATCAGCTATAAAATCTCTATACTTGTCATAAACATCTGACGAAGTGTCCTTATATCGTTCATCTGTTAGTACCTTATTTTTCTTTAGCCAAATGTAGGAATCAAACGTGTCTATTACTTCACGTTCATACAAAAATGTTTCATTCACCAAATTACCGTATTCTCTTTCTGTTTCATCAATAAACCCTAGTACCAAGCTTATCTGATCCAACGTAAAATTTTTGAGGACAAGATATTGTCTGACAATTGCGTATAAAATTTTTAGCATTAACTTTCGGGCTGTATATTTACCGATTATGCCAAGATCAAGAACATAAGCTACTTTCCGCATTAATTTTTCGCACGGTTTCGTGAGTATTTTCTCGACTTCATTGTAATAATTTCGTAATGACAATTGTCTAGGGCGCTGGAGCGATGGAAGTGGAACATTATCTTCTTCACTTATGTCATAATAATAAGAGTAAATCTTTTCCAACATTGTTTGTTCAACTTCTTCAAAAAACTTTTCTCGTTCAACATCGCTGAAATCATCAATTTTCTTGTCAAAATTTTTGATTATCTCTAGAGATTTATTTACAATAATCGGATCGAATTCTGTTTTTTTTTTTTAAATTTATCATTGGTAAAATTGCATTCGAGTACAATTTAATAATTAACTCCGCATCCAGTGTCATGCTAACGATTTTAACTAGGGTTTCTTTGTCGAGGTAGTACATACCAAGTTACTTAAAAATTTCTCGTTTTGAAACATTATTATATAACTTCTTGTAACTTTTTATTCCTACCATCCAAGATTCTGCTAGTTTATCAAGATGACTATGATTCTCGTTTATTGGTCTTTCTTCCCGTGTTCTTGTACCATAAGTTCGTGCTTGCAACAGGCCTGCTGCAATTATCAAATCAATATTTTCCTTGTCAAGCTCAAGCAATACTTTTTTTTAAAGCAGGGTTTCAACTTACTTTTGCTCTTCTAGTCAATCATCAGGGTGACAATATCTGCTTATAATATCAAAGTTTTCTATTGCTTCTTTCAGTTGTGGCCCTCGCATATTTATAACGCGAATAAAAATACCAGTATTATTTTCCAATATTATGCTGTTTAATGATTGAAAACTAACTTTTTTCATATCATGTATTGTCCTTACTGGTGTGTCGTAGTTAACATCTTCTCCAGTAAATTTCTTTTCGAGGTTAAAAATATTATCATAAAATTTTCTTGCAACGGTTATAATTGGTGGTTCTGACATTTATTATACATTTGATCATCGAGTGTATATATTTGAAATGCTGTCAATCCTGGAAACAGATGTTCAGCAGCGACAACGTAAACTCGAAAAGATAAGTACTTGTTAACGGTATTTTCTGTCGGAATTGTAAAATATTTTGTTGTTGAAAGATACGTGTTCTCTGTGCTATATAATGTTCCCCAGTTGATATCATCGTTTGATCCCTCCAATCGCCAGTTATAAATTCGACCAACACTAGAGCTTAATCGACCTCGCAAATGAAATTGCCAAATAGCAACTGCAATAGGACATTTAATTTTGATCCAAATGTTTTCAGTTTCTCCGTTAGTCGTCCATTCCTGTCTATCAGAGAAAACGTAATGAGGATAATTTTCAGGATAATATGATGATGCGCTTACCTCAAACCCAACCCGGTTATCAGTTACCTTAAAAAGTGTTGGAATATACCCAACATTGTTTTTGGTTCATTTTACAGCACTAGACAGACTATCAACGTACGCTTTATTTGTCAGATCATTAGGGTTAACTGGAACATATGTCGTCGTTATTTTGTTATTTCTCATATTTATGTTACCTGACATTGGTCCACCGGATCGTTTTAAATACGAGGTGAGTTCTTCTTTTAACTGAGCATAACTAATAACATCAGTCTCATCAGCTGGAGGCGAGGTCATCGGTAATCCATTTGTTTTGAGTTATTGCTCATTACAAGCAATCTGTCATTGTATCACCGGTCTTATTAATCTTGTTATCGTCAATAGATTTTAGTTGCACATAGCTCACCGCTTGTATATTATCAACATTTGCTGGTGGATACGCAGTTTCCAGCCCAATAATTTTTTTACTCGACATATTAATATTACCTGTGACCGTTCCACCTGTTTTATCAAGCTTGTTATTGTCCACATACTTTAACTGTAAATAACTTACCGCTTGGGTTTGATTTAAGTTTGCTGGTGGATATGCGGTTTCCAAATTTATAATTTTTTGCTGACATATCTAAGTTACCGCTTAAAGTTCCTCCTGTCAATGATAGTTTATTATCGTCAACAGATTTAAGTTGTGCATAACTAACAGCTTGTGTATCAACAACATTTATTGGCGGATAATTTGTTTCTAAACCTATTACTCGTTGATTTAACATAAATAGGTTTCCTGTCATTTTATCGCCAGTTTTTTTCAAGTAGCCTGATAAATCAATGTTGCTCTTTGTTATTGTTTTACCTACAGCCGACGAATCTCCTAATGCTGTTCCAATTCTTGTATAATAGCTCATTATTTGTTTATTATCTGCCAATTTTATATAAACTTAGTTTATTACAATGGCAAAGCTATCGTCGATATTAAATTTTGGCACAGAACGGCTGGTGCAATATAAACACAACAGTGATCTGCCAGATTGTCATTATCTCGTTGTTGGGAGAACTGGATCGGGAAAAACAAATTTGCTGATGAATTTACTGCAGGGCGATAATTTTAACTACGACAGAGTTTATATTTACACAATTAATCCACAGCATGATAAATACGAATTATTGAGTGAATACAATAACAAGCTTCGTGATGATCTTGAGGCTGGTGAAGATTTTTTTTATTATTAGACCACCAGAGGAACTTACTCTAGTTAATCAACTTGACTCAGATGAGCATAAGATACTTGTTTTTGAGGATATTCCACTTAACAATGAAGAGATGAATAAAATAAGATCTTTTTTTCACTATTACGTAATAAAAAATGTAACTCTGTCTATCTCGCTCAGGGATTTTAAAACGTCGATAAATTTATTAAACGAAATACCAGTTGCTTTATATTATTTCCCGGACTCGACAACGTTGACGTCAGAAATATTACAAACGAGCAATGTGGCTACGTAACAAAAGATAAATTTATTGAACTGTATCAAGGCAACGAAAGATAGATATAATTTCTTTTTCTTCGATAAATTTGCACGTGATCCAAAAAAATGTTCCGCTGCTGTATTGAAAAGTGTTAGAGTAAAATTTTATGAAACTGTTATTGAATAATAATATGGATAAACGAGTAAAGTACAGAAACTATATAGAAGATCTAAAAAAATTGCTCAATCTCATGCAGAATTTAGGAAAAAAAAGTTCAAGAAGCACGACGTGGACAGTAGTTACCGCTGAGGAATCAGCTAGAGCTTTGAAACGAGTTACTGAGGCTTAATTGGAAAACATCCTGAAACCTTACCGCTGTCGGAAGAAGAACATACAAAATTACAGGAAAATCGTTTACTTGGATTAATTAAAGAACAACAAGAAAAAATTATTGCAAGATCTGAGGAAGAAAAAAAAAAGAAGGTTGGCTGAGGCACTTACAGAGTATACGGTTGATCCTGACAGAAGACAAACTGAGATAGATCGGTTGATTCGTGATCCGTTAGAGCTTGAACGAAGATTGTCGCAGACGGTGGCAGTTGGGCCGACGGGAAGAAGGTTGGATGAGATGATGAAAATGATGGAGGATATAAAAAAAAACCAAACAAGAAATGGAAAGTAAAGCTGATAAAGCTTTAAGGGAGATGTATGAGAAAGATGAAGGTGAGAGAGAAGCTTTTAGAAAAGAGCATGGATTGGATGTTCAAGACAGAGAAATGTTCAAAGATGCTCTAGAAAATATTAGCAACAAAATATTAAATCACAAGTATAAGTTGTTCAACGAAGAACACAATTTCGAAGATTTAAGAATAAGCGAGATTTTAAAGAAAGAATACAACGCTGGTGAAAAATTTAAAAAGTTAACAAAGATAGCGGAAGAAAGTCAGAAATATATCAACGAAGTAGTGCTAAAAAATGAAAATTACAGAAAAAGTATTAGAAAATTCCGACACAGTATTATCTCCGATCTTTACATTAAAGCCATTGATCAAATAAAGCAAAACAGGTTCACTCATCACCTTAATATTTTGAGCACCAAAGCAAAAGAAATAGATGAAAAACGAATACTGGCCATGCCACTTGTGGCGCATATAGATGACCCTACTGCCAGACAAGCTGAACTAGATCGGTTAATTGATAATCCATATCGAAACACAGAAAGGTTACAGCCAACTGTGACGGAGAGTCAGCAAGATCCAGTTATGGCAAGTGAAACAATATTTGAGCCAGAAGGAGCTACAATGGACATTAGTCAACAAGAAACAACATTTCAGCCAACTGTGCCAGGGGATATTGTTAGCAATCAAGCGATTGTAGCTGGTTTGAGAGATATTGAGCGAGAAAGAAATGCTATTCTAAGGCGAGCGCAAGCTAAAATAGAAGGCTGGGAATAAAATAATCTTTTTGAAGAATACAGAATTAACGTTAATGATATTGACAATTGGGAAGAAGGCAGATACGATGTACTAATTAAAAAACTAGAGTATATTATAAACGCCGGTGATCGGTCTTATAGGAATATAAAAGAAGCTATGAGAGTCAGAGATCTTTATAAATATAAGGACACCTACAGAAATAAAATTATTGCAGGCGTTATTAAGGACGCAGCAGTAGCATTTAAAAATAAAACTGATGAAGGAATGAGCTTTCAAAGTTTGTTTGAAAATTACGATTATTTTCGCCTTAAAAAGTTGGAGCTGGAGTAAGAGTATTTACATCAGCAGCTGATAAGATCGGCATATTAATGCTGTTGATGTCATCGAAAGAAGCTGGAAATGTTGGTGCTGAAATTGACAGTGAAGTAGTTGATATACTTGATCATCTAAGATCGAAAGAATTACTAACATCGGACGAATACGAAATTTTACACCGCGATATAATTATGTAATTTAATAAATAAAGATGTCAACAACATTATTACTCGACTTTAGCACCGCTGCAAAAGATAGCGCAATTTTTTCAGTGAGTTATATTCCGCCAATACAACTGGATCCTGAGAAAAAAAATATGAAATTGGACTAATTTCCTGCACGGCGTGGCATTTTATGACTAACGTAAAAACTAATGTTAATGATGAATTTACATTTCAACCGAAATTGTCGTCGTGCATAAGATTTCCAATTCCACAAGGCGCTTATGATATCACTGATTTAAATAAAACAATAAAAGAGGTTATTGCAAAAAAAAAAAAATGCAGACGCTGACAACTTTGAGCTGACACCAAATTATAACACATTACGCGCTTGAATAACATTAAAGAATAATATAATGATCGATTTTTCATCGCCAGCAAGCATTGCGTCACTGCTCGGATTTTATCATCGTCGGTACGGATCAAATACGGAACAAACTATAATATAAGACTGTGATCTGCCAGTAAATATAACTGACGTAAACACAATATTAATAAATTGCTCCATTGCAACTGGATCTTACTTGACTAAAGGCAGTAAAGGACAAACAATATACAGTTTTTCAACGGACGTTCCGCCGGGTTCACTTATGCAAATTAATCCACGGTAGGTTATTTATTATTCGCTAAATGTTGAAGATCAAATAATAGAAATAAATATGCAATCAACGGATCAGTCTGGACGACAACTGGATCTTAACGATGAAGTTGTTACTTATTACCTACACCTACGCGTTGCGTGATTTTGTACAACCTCGTTGTATAACATGAGACAAAGAAAAAAGTTTACAGAAGAAAAATAGTTGGAGGATTTTTAGGAAATATATTTACTAAAATTATTGAAAGTGCTCCTGGAATAGCTCATAAGGTTGCGCCAATTGGAACTGCGGGGGGACAAAAAATAGCTGACGAAAAAGCAACAGGCCAGAAATAAAACAAGTTATATCAGAAATCACACCGACGGAAGAAACTAAACGTGCAATGATAAGGACAACAAAAAAGCTTTTATTGCCAAGAGGAGAGCAAATTATACAAAAATTGATATCTAAGGCAACAGCACCAAGTTTTATATAATCTAATGAATAAAAAATGTCTGTTAAAAATTACCTCGACTTAGCGGAGACCTATGACATAGATAATACAGTAACAGAATTTGAGTATGTTGAATACCTCGACGAAAATTCTAATGAGCCTAATAAGGTTGGCGTTAGAACATTTAATACACGCGACGAGGATGCATTTCGTTTGCTTCATAAAGCAATGTTGGAAGTTCGTGGTCAGATTATGACAGTAGCTAATCCACCTGCTGCAATTGCAGCTGGAGCAAAAATAACTCTCATGAACAACGGTTGGAGCCTATTTAAAAGTGCCAGGTGTCAGCTAGCTAATGAAACAGTGGAAGATATTTCAAGTCACCTACAAGTTGCAAGTACAATACTAAGTATTATTTCGTTTAGTGGCGATTACTCTAGATCGACTGCAACTAACATGATGTGGTTTAAGGACACTGGAGCTGGTGAAGCTGTGCCAGGTGAATTTATTTCAAGTGGAGCATTAGAGCATGGGGTTGATGCAGCTGCAGATGCTGTAATTGTAAAAAATTTTCTTATTGCTAATGCTGTCAATTTTGGTATAGCCCCACCAGGTGCAGGCGCTAACGCAGACGCTACAAGAGTTTCAATTACTGCTGCTTGTAATAATCTTGGTATAACATCACCAGGTGCAGCTGCTAACGGTGTTGCAATGTTAAATTTGATTAATAACGCAATTAGCGTAAGAAATATACTTTACAATGATGGTTATATTAGTAGAAAGGCACTTGCAACAGGATCACGTCAAATTACAATGATGCTACCATTAAGTACAATATTTTGATTTTGTCGCGATCATAACAAAGTGTTTCGTGAAGTTAAACACTTATATTAGATAGGGCAGAACAAATGATTGTTTACTTCGGGTTGGTAGCGCCGATGTACAATTTATCATAAACAAACTTGCTTGGTGGATGCCAAGAGTAAAACTGTCATTTTCAAAAGCAGTAGAATTAAATGATATGCTTCAAAAGTATAAGAAGAAAATTTATTTTCAGCAACATAAGATATAACAGACAGCAGTTCCAAATACTACGGACTACACATGGCGCGTCACAACGTCAAGTGAACAACTACCACAACAATTATTTGTTGTATTTCAGCGACAAGCGCGACGTGGAGACCAGAAACTAAATAACGCAATATTTAATAGCACTGATGTTAGGAGAATATACGCTAGAATAAATTCCAAGCAGTATCCGGAACGAGCGATAGAGTGCAATTTCGCGGATGACGTTAATAAAAATCTTACTCGACCGTATATGTATCTTATGGAAGCAGTGCAGAAATATGAAGGTGTTGGAGATGGATATCAAATATCAGTAGATTAATTTCGTACACTTTATCAGATATTTTATTTTGATGTTAGCAAACGCAACGAGCGAGGCGTTGATTCAACAGCTGATATTGAAATTACCTGGACATTAGGCATAGTTCCAGCACATGCGTTGTACGTTTATGCTCTGGAGATCAGCGACAGATTTATAACAATTGACTCTGTCGGAGGTAAAATGACAGTCCAAGTTTAATATAACTCTCTTGATATATGACAAAATGCATTAAAAAAGAAATATATTTGACTGACGGTCAAGTTACAAAATTAGCAGCTGCTATTGCTAAGCATAGGCCGGTATCACTAAAAATTAATTCATCGACAATGGGTTGTATTTTAACAAAATTGATGCTATTAAAACACAGGTAAATAAATACGATCGCGGTGAACCGTTTGTTTTAAATCTAAGCGCGTCACAAGTAAATGCGATGGCTAAGCGAGGAGGTTTTTTTGGTCCGGCAAGAGCCACAATAGCCAAAACGTTAATACCTAAAAGTTTGCCCGTACTTGGTACATTAGGATTAGCAGCAGCATCTGGCGCAGTATCTGGCGCAACAAAAAAGGCTGTCTCTGGAGACGGTATAAAGAACATTTGGGTCTAAAATTTTAATATAATGCCACAACGAAAGACAGCAAAAGAAAAGACAACCAAGAAAAAAAAAAAGACGTTATAACGAAAAAAAAAAAACTTAAACAAAATAGGCGGATTTATAGGACCATTACTGCTGGTGGGAGTAGCGGGAAGTCTGTTGCCCAGTCTCGTGGGAATAGGTCGAGGACTAACATTGCCAGGAACACGCCCGCATTAAGTAACTTCGATATACT
Organism: Megalonaias nervosa; assembly: GCA_016617855.1. Taxonomy (NCBI): domain Eukaryota; kingdom Metazoa; phylum Mollusca; class Bivalvia; order Unionida; family Unionidae; genus Megalonaias; species Megalonaias nervosa. Next base: position 24,841 of record JAECUM010019836.1, read on the forward strand.
TGATAAAAAATATAAAAAAATTTTACGGAGTTATTCAAACATGAACTTGACAATGCACCAGATGGTGTTTCGTGTGTGATAAATATACAAGATTTTAATGACGGATCTGGCACACACTGGGTAGCAGTTTACAATGACAACTATTTTGATTCATTTGGAATTCATCCCAGTGATGTAGTAAAAAAATATATCAACAAAAAATATAAAATAATAAATTATTCGTCTAATCAGATTCAGCCAGTTGGAACATCAGCTTGTGGAAACTGTTGTATAATGTTTATAAAACAAATGTCCCAGCCTAAATTCAATTTTTTTAAAATTTATTTTACAGTTTGGCAATCAATCTTCTCACGTTAATGATGAGATTGCAATTAATTTTATCGAAAGTAAGAATATGTCAACATATTGTCTCAAATGCAAAACTAAAACAGAAAAAAAGATGAAGCAACAGAAAAAACAAAGAACAACAGGAAAATGCTAAAAAGTATTTGCGCAATCTGTGGAAAAAGAAAAAGTATGCTTATAAAGAAATTATCCGGAGTTGGAATGATAAACCACTGCCCGGACAAGAGCCTCACAATCAAGTTGATGCAATAGCAATGCGTCACGATATCTGCTACCGTGATAACGAACAAGATAAGCACGGCTGCGATAAAATAATGCTAGATGAACTACGCCACATGAAACCAGAAGGAATCAGAGAACGTTTTGATAGAAGGTTGGTGCATGGATTTATTGGAGCAAATTATAAGTTAAGTCTTGGAAAGGAATTGTATGATAATCTTGCAGCTGAATTACACAAACCTAAAAAAAAGTTTCTTTCACTTAAAGTTGTCGCAAATACCGTTGACAATATCTGGGCGATAGATTTAGTTGACGTTGCAAATCTTGCTCAGAGTTTTAACGTTGTAGATATTGTTAGTAAATACTGTTTAGCGTACCCGTTTCAGATAAAACAGGAACGTCGATAACTGATGCACTAAAACAAATAATAACAAGTACAGAAAGAAAGCCAAATAAAATCTGGACCGATGATGGAGCGGAGTTTTTAAATAAAAAATTTGAGCAGTTTTTGGAGCAAAATAACATTAAAAATATCTTACAGGAAATGAACGTAAGAGCGTTATAGTCGAGCGATTTAATGGTACATTAAACGAGCTAATATATAAACATTTGACAGCTAAAAATACAAATAAATATATTGACGATCTACAGCAGATTGTTGATAAGTATAATAATACGAAGCACAGATCAATAAAAATGTCACCAAATGATGCAATTAAAAATCCGATTCTTGCAAATGAAAACATGTACCACAGACATAAATTTAAAGTTGGTGATAAAGTTAGAATTTCTCTGACGAAAAAAAAAAAACATTTGAAAAAGGATTTACTCCAAACTGGATGGAAGAAGTATTTGTTGTTGATAAATTTTTCTGACAATACCTGTAACATACGCGCTGAAGGATTTATTGGGTGAGCCAATAACTGGTAGTTTTTACGAGCAGGAATTGCAGAAAACTGAGCCAGATATATTTGTTATTGAGAAAGTTATCAGGAAAAAAGGTAACAACAGTTCAGTTAAATGGAGAGGATACAGCGATAAATTTAACAGCTGGGTTCCAACTTAATCTATATCGAAATAATATTGTTATAAATTTGCTCGTATTTTAAGAGTACAGATTTACATCTGACCGGTCTACACAACGACATTAAATCTAATTTTCTTGCATTATCGACTGGCATTAAATTAAATATTTAACAAATATAAAATCGTATTTTATTCTCCTTTGTTGGCCAGCAATTTTTACATTAAGAAAAGGTTTTATAAGTTGCCAAAATATTTGTTGCTCGGCAACAGTAAAATTAAATTTTATTATTTTTTGGGCGATATGATACTTAACATTATATCGTCCAGTTGTCGGTCTGCTGTAATTTTTTTTATAAACCACGTCCACGATCATCGTCATTGTTAAATAAAATGTCATCTTCTGTATAACCAACCGACTCGTGTTTATCTACGGCTGTAGCATCTCCTGCTGTAAAATTATCATCAGCGTAAATATCAGCAAGTCGTTTCATCAAGTCCATATTATAATATATTTTTTATCTAATTTATAATAATAAGATGACTAACGAGATAAAATATCATCAGAAAGTTAATATATTAAATTATGGAGAATTAGCCGAGGCAGTACGAAAATGTTTGTCAGGATATAGTTATTATTCTGTTAACGTTATTATTATGCAAATTGATTCTAATAAGATTCTGCTAACAGCGGCAGAAAATAAACAACTTAATGACAGAACATTTATTACACTAAAATGTAACAAAAATGATGTTTTAATGTTTGCTTATAATTGTCTTACCAGAACTGAGCTAGAAAATATAATTAATCGTCATATTTGAAGATAATTCTGTCAAATGTTAATTGTGATGTTGCTGATTTAGTTCTGCCATCTGCTACATCTTTTATTGATTGCGAATGGATTTTAAAATGTTTTGCTGCAGCTGTTATTGAAGGAAATCTTAGTTCCTCACCAGTTTCAGGATTCACAGAAATAATTGGTCTTTTGGGAATTTTAAAATTACAACTACCACCTATTCCACGTTTACTATTTTCTCTTGGCGTGACCAGATCTAAATTTTCTAGACGATTATCTGTTTTAATACTGTTGACGTGGTCTATCACTAAACTATTAGGTATAGGTCCGTTAAATGTTTTGTAAATAAATATGAGGCTATAATAACTAACTTTATCAGTTAGTGTTCCTCTGACACTTATTTTAAGATAATCAGTGTTATTTATTTTTCCTAGCACTTTTTTTGTGTTTGGATATTTCGAATAATTCCTTTATCATTTACCTCGTAAAAATCAAACACAGGATGAGGTTGAAATTCACTTTGTGAAGACAAGTTTTCAATGTTATCATCAGTAACTGCGCCGTTGATATGATATACTCGTTGTCCTTCTGGAATTTCATCACAAAACAAAGTGTAAATAAAATCTTTCCTAAAGATTTCAACTCACTCGTCATTATCACCTTTTACGATGATCTTATAACCAGCCGGTGTTGCTTTACCAAACGGCTGTCTGTATTTAACATGTATCACCGACCCTAACATATTTTCTGCGTATAAGTTGTACTTGTAATGAACATAATAGTACTCTTCCTCGCTTGCGCTTGTCAGATTTTGTTTCATTATTTATATCTTTTATTGAAAATTCAAATTCTCCAATTTAATATATAAAATGTTATATAAATATAATGCTGAAATTGCGAGATATTGCTAAGGAAAGCCTTATCAAAGCAGAAAAGCTTCTACTGCGTTTTTCGGTTACGACAACAGTTATAAATTTGATAATCAAAATATTTTAGCAAATTTTAACTCTATAAATTTATTTCATCTTTCGCATCCAATTGTAACGCGAGAACATACAGTCCATAAAAGTATCAAGCTAATAGTTCAGGATCGTGTTATTTTATCAAAGTTACATGCACTTCAAAAAGACATACTTGAAAATGTAGATTTCATCAACGAGATTACAGAACCATATTAACAGCTAAATCACGAAAAATATTAGCTGCAACAAATATTTCCTCAGTCGCTGATGAAATACATCAAGAAATAAATAAAACATTGGAGGAATTTACTGTATCAGGATCAGGTTGGAATTTGAAATGATAAAAGAAGTTTTATTTCACACAATGAAATATAACGTACTTCGCAGTAGTTCTTATGTTGATCTCCCTCAAAAATTAAAACAAAAAATGTTGCATAAACGTAAAGAACTTTGATAATAGATGTTTCCAGTGGGCTATTCTTTCTGTGATGTTTCCAGCAGAAAAAAAAATGATGATGGCGTTCACAAGTATTTTAATCACGTGCCAAAATTAAATTTTAATGGTATTAACTTTTTAGTACAGTTCAAATACCATAGTTTAAAATGCAAAATAATATTTCAGTTAATATATTTGGTCTTGACGAGCGTGAAAATGTTTATCCAAGGTATATTTCAGAAAAAGCTTCGCAATCGACAATAAACTTGCTGTTTTATAAGAATCATTACGTTTGGATAAAACACTTTAACGGCCTAGTTGGCAGACAATATAATAAAGATAAAAAGTAAGAAATATTTCTGCTACCGTTGTTTACAAGGTTTTTCTAAAGATGAAAAACTTCAAAATTATCTTAAATACTGTGTTAATGTTCAAATAATAACAATGCCAGGAGAAAAAGAAAAGTATTAAAATTTAAAAAATATAATAATAAATTAAATATTCCGTTTGTTATTTATGCTGATTTCGAGTGTCTACTTGCCCCTATGGCAGGCGCAGAAAATGATCCAAATAAATCATAAAAATAGAACAACATGTTCCCTGTGGAGCAGCTTATAAAGTAGTTTGTTGCGCTAACTATAATTGTTCAAGTCCAATAAAATTGTACAGAGGTAAAAGTCCTGCCCTGTTTTTACTAAAACATTTAATAGACGATGTTAATAAAATTTTCAACAGATTATCCAGAAGAGTTCGAATAAAAATAGCATCCAAACAACAACTTGATTTTGAATAGGCAGTTAATTGTCACATCTGCGAGAAACCTCTGCCTGAACAAAGTTCAGGAGATAAAAGTGCGCGATCGCTGTCATCTAACCGGCCAATATCGCGGAGCAGCACATGACAATTGTAATTTGAAGTTCCATGCGCCAGATTTTATTCCTGTCGTTTTACATAATTTTCGTGGTTATGATGGTCATATCAACGTCGAAGCATTTGTCGATGAGGAAATTAAATCTAAACTAAAATTAAATAATATATAAAATGTATTCCAAATAATTTTGAAAAGTATATGTCAATTACGATAGGCAAATTACGTTTCATTGACAGTCTGCAATTTATGGCAGCACCATTGGATGTGATTGTAAAAGGTTGTAGCAGTTTCAATAATTTAAAAAGTTGCTTTGATGGGGACTACGTCTCTCTGACAAAAAAGGTGTCATTCCGTGTGAGTATCTCGACGATTGGAGCAGATTTGATGAAACTTCTTTTCCTAACAAAGATAAATTTTACTAGTAGCTAAAAAATGAAAATATTACAGATATGCACAGAAAATTTGGAATAAATTTGTTTGTAAGACACTTGGTGATTATCATGATTTTTATTTGAAAACAGATGTATTATTACTAGCAGATGTTTTCGAGAGTTTTCGTAAAGTTAGTCATGAAAATTATGGATGGTATTATTCTGCGCCAGGATTGTCGTGGAATGCTCTGCTAAAAACAAGCAGAATAGAATTGGATCTCTTAACTGATGTTGATATGTTTAATTTTAGTGAAAAAGGAATTCGCGGCAGAATTAGCGTTATAACAAAAAATATGCGGTAGCTAATAATAAATACTTAAAACATTACGATAAAAGTTTACCGTCAAATTATATTATTTATCTGGACGTGATGATTTGTATGGTTATGGTATGTCAGAACCAATGCCGTGTGGTGGATTTCATTGGATAACTCCAGATCAATTCCTTGAAGAAACTGAAAAAGATTTACCAGAAAATGTCAGTTATTTCGTTGAAGTTGATCTCGACTATCCTAGTTCGTTACATGATCTACATAACGAATACCCGTTTTGTGTAGAGTCAATGATGATCGATTATAGTTTATTATCGCCTGAACAACAGGTAATGACAACAGCAAAAAATTCGATTATTGATAAGCTAGTTCTAAATTTGTTAAATAAAAGAAATTACGTGATACATTACAAAAATTTGAAACAAGCAGTAGATGTTGGACTAATTCTGTAAAATGTTCATCGCGTGTTAAAATTTAATCAATTACGGTGGATGGCAGATTCTATTGCATTAATTACCAAACGTCGTGCTATCTCTATGACCGATTCTGAAAAAAACTTTTTCAAGTTAATGAACAATTCCGTATTCGGTAAGACGATGGAAAATATCCGAAAGAAAGTCAATATTGAAATTGTAAATGATGAAAATCGCAGAAATAAATTAGTCACCGATGACGGTTTTGGCAGGATGAAAATATTTAATGAAAATCTTGTTACAATACAGCGACGAAAAACAAATTTAAAGTTAAATAAACCTATGTATGTTGCAGCAGTTGTACTTGATATATAAAAATGGCTAATGTACGATTCTCACTATAATTTTACCAAAAAGCAGTGGACAGATTCGGAGTAGTTATTTACTGATACGGATTCACTTGTTTATAACATAAAATGTGAGGATGTTTATCAAGATATTTATGACAATAAAAATTTTTTTGATTTATCGGATAATCCAAAAAGTGGCGGATATCATGATGATGCAAATAAAAAAGTCATCGGCGAGATGAAAGGTGAATTTATGTTTGCGCCAGTTAGGGAATTTATTTGACTAAGAAGTAAAATGTACGTCGTAATTTTTGATGACGATAAACTGACAAAAAAATGCAAAGGGTATTCCTCGCGGATATGTAAAAATGAGTATGAAATTTGATGATTTTAAAGCAGCGCTAATCACCTGCACTAATTTTATTAAAACAAATCTTATCAGAACAAATCGTCACAAACTTGAAACAGATACAATTATAAAACGTGGACTAAGTAATTTTGATGATAAGAGATATTGCGAGGACGGAATTAATGCGTTAGCTATTGGACAATAAGCAATTTTGTCTAAACTTTGTAAATAATGTTCGAAAATTTAACATTAGTCGATGGAGTTAGTAGCAAAATTAAAAACAAAAATAGTAGTTAATGGCCAGCAATTATCCATTGAATTGTATGATGAAATTTCAGGTATATGTTTTAGTAAATTTGATAGAATAAAACTCGCTTATGAAATCAGATAACAGCAAATATTTTGATTATCTTGAAAGGTTGAGAGATGAGCTTATTATGCAGAAATACAATAATCTTCAAGATCCTATTAGTCATGAAAAATACAAAAAAATTAATATTGACCTAAATCGGTCGAAGGTTTTTGCAAAAGGTGGTAAGTATGTTCCCACCAGGATAGCAATGAAAGAGTTATTTGAATGTCATCGAAAAGTAAGGGGACAAATTAAATTTTATTTGTATAAATACGATAAAGAATTATTTCTGATATCTACTGTTGATATTTTAATAATTGGTGATAAAGTTCTCTAAAAAATAAGGGAGATAACTCTATCTATCTTAATTGTATTGTAAAGGGAGATGACTCTGTCTGTCTTCATTGTATTGTAAAGGGAGATAACGTGTCCTCATTAAGCAGTTATCTCGCTTGTTATATTGCGTAACTTTGCATGACCGTCTGTAGTCAGTGTGAATTTGTAACAGAAAATGATATTTTACACCTTTTAACTCTCCTGATAAATATCTTGCGTTAATTCCACTTTCCTCACCGACGATAGAGATGTCAGAACGGACAAATATATAGGCTAGGGGGAGAAAAGAGACATTATCGATCTTTTTATATTCCCAGACTGCAGAAGGCAGAAATACCCTGTCTGCGAGCTGGAGTAATTTATAAAGCCGTTGTATCAATCCACGCACCATTGTCACAAATCTGTACACATGGTTCATATACCGACTATATATAAGCCATGTCTGTAATTTTATGCATTTTAGTGTGTTGAGACTGCAATGTATTTCAACCGGGCAGAAATGTATAAGATCGTAGATTTCGCGATTTATTCAGAATCAGAATTCTTTTGTGATAAATCTATAATGATCACTTGCAGTAATTTCCCGTTATATAACATTATAATAGCTTCCGTAATATATATTTGTAAGTAGAGTCCGTAGTGCAGTGTTAAGAACGTTGGATTCTCGTACTCAAAGTCTTGACACATAGTCGACGTGGGCGTTAGGATGCTAATTTTTCTAATAATAGTGGTGGTGGTGGTGGGTTTCCAGCCCCAAGGGTTTTCATGTACACTTCCTCACCAAGTCAAACAACGTGGTGAGTGCGTTTTGCACTCTCCATGGGGTTTGATATTGGGGTGGAGTGTACATAAAATCGAGAAACCTAGACAACTCCCTGAATTTCTAAAATTTCTTTTCGTGATTTAGGAATTCGCCGGGAGTGTGTCTATGAAAATTGGAACCCTTAAAAAATAAACAGTAGGGTGATGTAAGGTCTTTAACCTTGTGACCTCACTGAAGGGTTTCCCCACACAAGGACATTCAGAAAGAATGTCGCCAGAAGAAAACTTCTCATGTGGTGCCTGTGGGCCATAAGAGAAACCTTTGCAAACAATGGAAGACATTTGAGGACCTCACGGTAAAGGATTTACTGGCAATGAAGGGACCCCGTGGAAATGGTGACCGATCATCATCAGTACTATTTATTTTTATTATTATTCAACATGATGGTTATAGTAGTAATTGAAAACAAGCTGTTTCTAGATCAGAGACCCCCTTACCCCCTTGTGAAAGTCATTATTTTGAAATATTAAAATGTTAACATGGAAGGGTTTTGGAGTTTGAAGTGGGTCTCTGATCTAGAAACCTTGTTTACTATTACTACTCACATGCTTTCACAGGTTTTCCATTGTCTGCCTTCAGATGTGTTTCTCTCATTATGTTCTGCGTAACACAGATGACATAAGGGACAACCAATAGAACATGTTACAATAAGTTCCGAGGAATGCAGACAATGTAAGGAACAATCAATTAACATATTAAAAGTGGTAGCGTGATGTATCAGATTTAACAAACTAGCGTATTTGTTTATTGAGCTTTCTCCTTATTTGTCATATTATATAATTCAATATTAATTAATAATTAGATACTTATGCAAGTTATTTCTTTCAAACCAAGTTTTGGTATTATATTCATCGCATAAAGTTTATTTCTACAAGCATCACACTATCTCTTCAAAATAATCCTTCGCCAGCTTGCGACGTTACATTTTGCAAGACAATTTAACAGCTTCATCGGACGATTTAAAGTCTTTAATAGAACTGATAACCAGTCTAAAACATTTTCATTTGACATAGAACGTTATGACACTCGTTCTAGAATACAATACTCTACTCGTTGCAAGCAGTTCGAAGCATCTATAAATAATTTGATTGTTTTATATATTTCAATATCCTTATCTCCTTCATCCAAGTATTCCAGGAACGAATTGTATTTCATATCAAATGAGCGTTCTTGTAACAGACTCTTTGTATCAAAACAGTGCTGCGATTCTTTCTGTACATTATACTGCAAAAATATAAAAGCTACCTGGAAAATTTAGGTATAAAAAAATAGTTAACTTGACTTTAAAAATATTTATTGCCAGACATGTAAAAATTTCGTATTGGACACGATTTATTAAAACTTCATCGACGTATTTTCCCTAGTAGTATATAATCACTAAATATGCATGACTTAAAATCAAATCAACTTTACATAGTTTTCTCTTCAGAATTGGCTAGTTAAAGAAAGGAGACTCGCAGTACCAGGATACGCATTCCTATGCATATGTGACGATTCCGCTTTAGAACTGATTTGGAATATTGGAACATACGTTTTTGTCTCTCTACTACTTTGGAAACAAATGCAACAGTGCTTTAGCCGTAGATTTCACCTTCTCTTCGTATTACGTTTTATAAGCATGACCACCGACCTAGTGTCCAAGCTAATCAAAATCATTAAGACATTTCTGACAGCCAGTAAAATTGATAATCGTATGCATATTTGGCTTCGAGTGCACTCTATTCAGTAAGAAAACGTGAAATGCAATATTCTTAGTATACAATTAACTTACGTTCTTTTATGCTATACTCTGTGGTCTGTTTCATTCGATGTTCATGGAAGCTACTTCTCGAGTCAGATATAAAACATAATGGTCAACTGTGCAGCTTAAAGCGAATTTTTTGCATATCCAGGCGATATATGGACGTTTCACCTCAGATTGTCAGATATAGTTCACAAAGAGAGGTATTACAAATTGAAATCTGATAGGATAAGAGGTCAAAACGGAAGAAATAAAGAAAAGCAAAACAAAACAAACAAAAAGAACTCGTACAGCAAATAAAACATTCGCATGTTGAGCGAGGTGCAACATGGACTTTATCAATGCCATATATATATATATATATATATATATATATATATATATATATATATATGTATATATATATAATATATATATATATGTATATATATATATATATATATATATATATATATATATAACGTTATTCCCAAAGGAGACTATGCGTACCGCGGAACATTTGTAATTAAAAGTTCTATTCTCTATTTGATAATCAATCTTAAGTTTAAAGAGATTAAGATAATATGGTTTCCTACGATAGATAAACTGTCCGGATTCTTTTCTACTAGTTTGCTAAATCCAGATCTAAACTTGAAACATCGTTCTTTTTCGTGTTTTTGTACAGTTGAAAATTGACCAACGTTGTATCGGTGAAAGGGAGATAACGCATCATCTAGCAATCAGAAGAGGGTATTGACTTCTTGCGATGTCTAGCTTGGCCCCAAAGTAATAAGAGATTGTATTCCTATAAAGCCGTTGAAACTTCATTATCGCTATAATGTAGCTGAGTTAGTATCTGTTTGCCCATTTTTTTTTTACCGATAGCAAGATGCTGGAGGGAAACACATTTTTATCCAATAAGCGCGTTAAATGTTTGTATGATACAAACAATACTATCGCAAGCACACACACTCACGCTATATATATATATATATATATATATATATATATATATATATATATATATATATATATATATATATATATATATATATACTTTTATGGATAAATAGAGATAAACAGTTTTATTTATATTTTTATTATGTATAAATTTTATTGAATTATGTCCCCTGTTTACAATTAGTTAATAACATTTTGATATTATTTGATTTTATTTTAATTTACTTAATAACTTATTTAGTGAAAGTATAATTAATATCATAAGAATAGGTTTAATAATTCTTTAAAAATGAAAGGCCATTTCAAAATTGTCTGATATATTATGATTAATTATTTATAAATATTTATTTATTTTATGCTAATAAGTATTATGCACACCATAATGTTTTAATATTTTTTTATCATATAATTTGAGTTCTGATAAATTAAGGGAAGGGCTAATTATACTAATATACAAGGGAAAGGGAGACAGGAAGGATTTAAAAAATTGGAGGCCCATCTCCCTCCTTAATAATGACTATAAAATTTTAAGCAAAATACTAGCCAATAGGATAAAAAAATGTATGAATAAAATAATAGACAGAAATCAAACTTGCGGGGCAATTGGGAACGATATACAGAATAATATTTTAAATATCAAAACGATCATTGAGTTTATAAAAGAATCAGGTCAGAGGGGTGCTATGGTGCTTCTCGACCAAGAAAAAGCCTTCGACAGAATTGAACACAACTATGTACAACAAGTGCTCGAAAAATTTGGTTTCGGAGAAAATTTCCGGAAATGGACTGAAATCCTGTACAGAGATATAAACGCTAGAGTAAAGGTCAATGGTGGTATCACGACAAAATTTCAAATACAGAGATCAGTCAGACAAGGCTGTCCTTTATCAATGCTATTATACGTAATAGCGATTGAAATACTAAGTATAAAAATAAGAACCAATAAACAAATAGAAGGAATTAAGATCCCAAACTTGAAAAAAGACTTCAAAATGCTCCAACATGCAGATGACTGTACAAACTTCATAATGACCCAAACTCCTTTAAACATCTAGAAAAGGAATACGAAAATTTTGGTAAAGCCTCAGGGTCCAAAATAAACCATGATAAAACTGAAATTTTAAAAATAGGAAACTGGAGGGGGAACCATCCTGGGCTCCCACCCCGATTAATAAAAGAAAGGGTTAAAGCCTTAGGAATTTTCTTTGGCAAAAATGAAGAGATAGAAAACTTAAAAAATTTAAAAAGGAAAGTTGATAAAAGTATTGAGACCTGGGCCCAGACGCCACTTTGTATAATGGAGCGTTCACAAGTTGCAAAAACTTATTTTTATTCAAATATAAACTATGTTTTAAAATCACTAGATCTACATCAGAAGATACTTAATAAAGTAGATAAGCAAAAATTCAATTATATATGGAATTTTAAATTACACTATATAGATAAAGAAACCCTATATAGGGAAAGTAAAAGGGGAGATTTAAGGCTACCCAATTTAAAATGGGCACAAGAGGCAAACATTTTAAATAGATTTTTAAAACTTAAAGCTTCCCCGGATATGCCGTGGGAAGCAATATACATATATTGGTTTGGATTCATAAACAGGAATAGAAGAGATATTTTCATGAATAATACTTTGACAAAAAAAATTTTCACAAGTAAAAAATATAAATATATAAAGGACTTAATTTTTAAATATAGGGATAAAAAAGAAATATGGGAAGGGGAAGGAAATAAAAACACTTACAAATTAATAAGAGAACACTACACAAAAAATCAAAGATGTAAGGTGGAAAGTGAAAATTGGGGGGTTGAATGGAACACCACTTGGCAAAATTGGGCCAATATAAAATCATTAAAAATGCAAAGCATAATTTTCAAATACTTACATGATGTATGGCTCACGGGTGAAACAGCAAAAAGAAAAGGGATGATCCAAATTATACCAAAGTGCCCGCTATGTAAAGCATATAGCTTTACAAAAGCGCACGTAATGCTAGAATGTAGGACAAACAAACCGACAAGAGACAGAGTAATTGCTTCAATACAAAAAATAAAAACAATCAAATACCAACGTAACAGAATTTTATATTTAGATGCGAAATTGGACCAGAAAACTTTCTTTGAAACAACGAATTTTATAGTAGAAACAATGCGCAATTGCGGTCATGTCATTACGATACGTAAATGACCAAGATAAAAGATAGTCTAGAAATGTTTATTTTCCCTTTTTAGTAACTTACATATTAACCAACAAGTAAATGAACTGGAATCTTGTACTAACAAAATAAATTTTCTTCTACTTCAAATTCAAGATGGGACAGGGTACCTACACATGGACGAAGTAGGAGACAGAAACGCCAATGGGCTATACCACAAGGCGCTACGCGAAGTGGGAAGGCCGGTGGAGAAGCCTCCGAAAAAGACATGTGTAGGATATGGACAAACAAACATGAACACAAGGGAAATGTTTTTTAATGGTTTTTAAAGAGATTCCAGGAAGAATTGGTAGGAAATACTAACAAAATCTATTAAAAATAAATTAAGTTGTCTACTTTTTATATTTGGAACTTTTAAATAGAGGAGTAAAACTGGAGTAAGGCCAGGTCTAGTGGGGTGAAGCAAGTTACAAAATAAATAAAGTCTTGTGGAACCTCACGGACTGTCTTTACCACCAACCTCCTATTTTCAAACCAGCAAAAATAAGAAACGACACATAAATCATGCACTCAGTAAAACATTAGGCTTTTTTTTTCCTTTAATTCTCCTTATCACACCGTTTCTTATACAAAATTCAAAAATATTGAATTAATAAATATTCAATTTGTAAAGAAACTGTAAGAAGAATATGATCATTGTGCCGTCCTAACACAGACATCTATAGCATACATACAATATAGCACCATATAGATAGCACACATAGGACATAGGGACCCCCTTGGCAAGGGTCACTGTTAAAAAAAGATGCGGTCCTTTCCAAACTGGTAAACTAAACCGGTGAGGAAGACTCACTTTTTAGAAAACACTAGGGAAAAAAGAAATACCCCATAAAAATTGGTAGCAAAATTCTATTTCAAAATAAACACACTTACAACACCTCTGAGGGGGAACATATACACATAAAAACCTTTATTTTTTTTGGAAGTGGGGGGGGCATCTGTCTGGTGCCCCCCCCCAAAAAAAAAAGAGAGAAAGAGAGAGAGAGCTAGCTTTTCGACATTTTCATATTCAATTAATAATAATCGATTTTTAGAACATTATAGTAGGTATAAGAAACAACAACAATAACACCAGCAACAAAACATTAAACACGTTACGTTATGTGTGCCTCGTAACCGACAAATTTAACGGCTGTGTCGACAGGCTATTGCAACTAGGTATCATTGATATTATGAACACTGTAGATAAATCTCAGGGATAGCGCAGACATACCGTTGCGAAGAACCATATTACGTTAGGTTGCTTGGTGCAAGTTCAGTTTTAAGGTTTTCATCTAGCCCAAATTTTGTTTTTTCTCTCATTCGAGATTTCTGCGTATTTTGTCCTTTTTGCATGAGAGGGGAGAGGGGAACGGAAACAAGGAAAGTGTTGGGATGAAATTGTGTACCACGTTAAATTCATTTAGAAAAGGGGACTCTTAATACCTTTTATCGTTATTTTCTTACGTCATTAACGATTAATGAGTGGAAATGCGTCATTGACTTATAGGCCTGCAGTTGAAAGAATGTTTATATATTTGTATTATTGCGCCAGGGGCGGATCACATTATGATATACGAATAGTATACTGCAATAGTTGCAAGACAAAAATAGATATACGTACAATTTATGACGACATATATTGCATATTTAGAATAATTAGCTAAGTTAATATAGTTTTCAATATCTTTAGGCGGGTATTAATGAGAAACTATATACCATACCAGGAGATATCCAGTTCGGTGGATTAATATTTAAATCAGCCCCCTCCCCCAATCTTTGCTGTTACTAATGGACAATTTGCAGGTATGATGTCTTCTGTTTATTAAAATGTGCACTTTTGCAGCATGCAAACCTTTCCTAAACACACTTGCGCACAGTTATGACAATTACCGGTGCTTTGTAAGTGCTATATATATCGCGAAATTCAAAATGGCGACATCACAGAAGGTTATGCTGTTCGGCGTAGATTTACAAGTCACTAAACCTAGGATTTGATCCAGAAATATTATGTACGTATCGTCAAAAGAACCCTTCAGAAGACGGTAGTTCAACAGCCGCGAGAAATACCGGTAAGTGAATAAAATTTACACCGACGTGTGCAGACAAGATGGTTTTCAGACTTTTGCAGGTTTTAATGGAAATATTAGTCTCTAAACCACCAGTCAGTATCAATACAGGTGTGGAGCTGATTTATTGGCCTACAACGTGTGGTGAATCGATATTCGACGCGTAAGAGAAAAGTAAAAAATGGACTAACTCAGATGTACAAATTTCACACAGGTGGTAATTTCCCAGGTGTTTGCTTTGAAATATAATTATTTTGACAATTTGCAAATTATATTTGCTGTCACATGCAATGCAGGTGTGGAATAAAGCGAGAGAGTAATGCATCCGTCTTGAGGTGCTTATATAGTTTTCAAGCCCAATCTTGAAGTCAGGGTTTATCATTTCAATTAATAAGGGAGCAGCCATTGCTCAGGGTAACTCAACTAGTAGAGTGTAGGTAGCAGGTTCGATACCCGCCCAGGCCAGTAACTGTCGTCTGTCTTGCTTTTCCTGGGGCAAGCGGCACTTAACTCCCATTTCCTTGGCATTATATAATCAATATATGTGGCCCTGATAATAAATAATTTAGCTAACGTTTAACGGATGATCAGTGAACAAAAACCAAACAAATTCATAGAAATGCAAATCGGAATAATCGTCATGCCTGGTTGGTTTGTTTGAAAAGGCAGTACAAAATGCACTGTAACAGAGCTACAATTCGACAGAGGTGCGTTATTAACAATAATGAGAACACTCAGGTTTCACGGGACCACAGTGAAAATTATTATGAAACACTTTTAGTTCAGGGGTGAAATTTGCTTATTAGAGAAAGACCAATTATTTTAATCAAACTGTTAAAGATTATAATACGTTGTACATTAAGTCTGGGTTTTTAAAGAGTCTACTTTTATTTAGAAGCTTATTTACAATATTTACTGCTCTGTGTATGCCTTAAGTCAATGATCATCTAGACACCTCCCCATTCTCTCTCTCTCTCTCTCTCTCTCTCTCTCTCTCTCTCTCTCTCTCTCTTATTTCGTGAATCATCATCCTCGCCAGGGACATCATGTACGTAAGCCTTTGTATTTCGCGAACAGTTTTCTTAAGGATGTAGTATCAGAGAATAAACAGTACTTGAAAAAATAATAAGAAACTATTACTTGAATAGCGTTTATGTTTCGTTTAGTAAACAACGAAATATTCATGCATTATAGGAATAGATAGACCAATTTGATTTAGAGTTGGAATTACACTTGCCGAATGAGAAACCTTAGCTCACTTAATCTATTGTGTAGACTGTAAACACTAGTATAACAATTAACTAAAACATTCGGACATACATACATACATACATACATACATACATACAAGCACGATCACATTAACTTTATGTAAATAGTTATAAAACCAATCCTGTTTCTATGCTAAGAATACAGACCAACTCTCTCCCATACCCCAGGTTATCTTTTATATTTAAAAATGCAATGTAGTGGAAAAAGTTGGCATGAATAGATTCTACTCTACATTTGTATACAGTGTTAAAATCTAAATGCGAAATGGCTAGCCAATGCATACTTAAGTTGCTCTTTATTCAAATCCTTCCCAATGCAATATCAATGTTATAACAAGGCGCTGCGACATTTCCATGCTCAAGTTGGCAGTTATAGTTTGGTTAAAATTGTGAAAATCATTGCTTACCCCTTCCGTTGTGGTGCACCTCCTAAAATTTAAGTTACATTCTATAGAGAGAAAGAATCCTAAACACATTTAAAGATCGATCAGTATGCAATTTACTGTACTCTCGGTCTGGTGATCAGTAAGGTAATGTTTACTAAGAACTTTGTTCAAATCATGACGTACACATTAGTAATAATGCGGGGTGACCGAGGGCCACATCGAAATTAATATTACGTTTACATTATGGGCCTATATAGTTACAATGAAAATTTAATATTACTGCTCCATGTTGAAAATGTGAATGGTGTTGTATAGGGTGAGATGGAAATTGTAATCTTAAATAGTGATCTACTTTCCAACGCATAACCATCTATAGTCTGAATATACCTCCCTGTTTCTTTGTACCCAGTACCGTTTTCAATAACGGAAATCTTTAATGGGGAAAAAAGGTGCATAGGACATAGTTAATTAATTCATTGATTTATAATTTCTAGCCTGAATGTGAACAGAGTGGCCATACACTGTTCTTTTCTGCGCCTTTCATGCTTAACGGACTTTCTGTATTAACACGACGCCATGTTGCGTACACTGCGGGCGAGTTGATTTCGTCCGACAACATTGTGACGTAGTTCATTCCATTCGTTAACGGCCGGATAATTTCGTAAATTACCATAATGTCGAGAGTTTAGAATTATATCCCTTTGCAAACTTGTACATAGAAATCACACCACTTGTTAAATCTTCGTGAAAGGCAAACAATTTGTAGTTGTCATTCTATTCCTTTGCTTGATTTGACATTGTAAAATGGTAGTTTCCTTCTATGTACATACATGTGTAGTGGTGCAAACACCTCTTCACTGAAAATGGACATGTCCAGGAACTGGAAATGACCGGCGAACAGGGTCGTCTTTAACACTGAAAACTTCCGTTTGGAATGAAAGGCTCAGAAGATAACGTTGTCAGGGTCCCACCTAGACCCACCTGGGCATAATCTGGTTTGAAATTGTAAATCACTAAATGAATTGACTAAGTTCTGTGCACTTTTTTTTAAATCTCATTTGTGCTTTTCGTTTTTTAAATCGGTGGTGGAGGGAGTACAAACAAACAATTCAGACTATACCATCCAATACCCCGCACCATACCTTGAACATGACGCATGTAGTGATAAGTACTTAGATGTTTATTTACAAAGACTCAAACATACTATAACGTAAGAGAGGGTAAGATGTAAAGGAAGGGAATTAAGTACATATACCGCGTCACAAGCAGGTAAGGCTAGGAGTATTTATAGACACACTATATCCATTCACATAATATGGAGGTTTTAAATTTTAGCTGGTTGTGAAGAGACATATACATACACAAAGATATAAAATAGAGCGGCAATAATTTGGAATAGTATCTCTCTTTTTGAAGAAATTTTGGTGACTTTGAAAAGGCCCTTGGTGTGGGTTAAAGTAAGTGGGTTCTACGTTTTAAGCTTCTTCTTATTTCTCTTCCACAGAATACAACTTGCTTCATGCATCTTAGCCTCTACATATAGATTTGTCTATTCCTAGTGATGGCCCATAATGCTCTGACATGAACTCAAAAATCTAGATTAAATTGCATGATGGAGGTGATGGTCGATGGATCCATTTTTACCCACATCTTGTCAGGTTAGTTTTAGAACAGATGACACAATGGGACAATGCACCTCTCTAAACTGACCTGAAAGTTTGACCAATCAAAACGCTTGAAACATAATTCAGTCAGAGCTTGTTTTCTATCTTCAAATAAGAGCACAGTGACGCGTGACGTCATTTTTAATGAATGTACCACTGAGGAAGAGTTCAAGTGAAATATGTATAGCTGATATAAAGAAGGCAAGGAATTGTTGTGTGATTACGTGAACAGCTTGTTTAGATATTGAGAGTACAGTTAACACAAATAAGCCATTCTAGTCTAACTAAAACATTCTGATCCTCGGACGGAATTTTTCTATCCTATACTGATGCATATAATTACATCAATCCATACTAAGGATGAAAAACATGTCAAGAGAGAAGTTACACAAGGTTATTAGGTACATTCTTTTGAGTAAAGCTCATACGAAATTTTATATCACATCATGGGTTCTTCTACTTTAGTTTCGTTTGCTTTTTAATTTCTCTACTGGTATAAGTTCTTCTTCTGTTTCTGCTGAATGTTCCTCCTCCTTGTTCTATTTTCTCTTGGGTAACTCTGAAGACAAATTCCTTTAAGTCAGTGGGTTAGGAAGGCCTAGCGTGCATCTCCAGAACTCTCCACTTAGTATTTTACTACACTTTACCGTATGGCAAAGAAGGCAAAACATGTTGACATTGTAATTTTTGGGATACTTTAGGTCTTCTTTTTAATAAAACACCTTCGTGACTATTTACGGTACACACTGAGACAGTAGTGGGATGTGGTGATATAGTCCCTTTTGGAATATTTCCTATTTGAAGTAAGTGGCTTCTGTATACATAATATCTGGACATTTACCACATTCATAACAAAGAACACCATCCAAATATCTCTACCCATTCGACCACATGAAGGTTTTTAAAATACTTAGTAAATAATGTGTATAAGTTGCAAGTTGCTGTTATACCCCTAAAATTATTTTTGGTTTAAAAATTAATTTTACATTAATTTTGCAATGGTTTGCAAATTGGCTAATTGAAAGTGGTCTCTCGGAATTCACTTAACCATTTGCATGTCTCTGTGGTTGTTACTGATGTAATGGTATTCAATTGATATTCACGACTCCTAACTTGTTAAAGCTTATTCCTTTCTTGGAAAATGAAACTAAAGTTGTTAACGTAGCAATAAATTGATAATCACAATTTATAAGGATCATTAGCAATTTATGGCAAGTGTGCATTGTGATTAATAAATTTTTCATGCACTTACATATAATTTGTTTGCAGTAGTTAGTAGATTTAGTATTTGCAGTAGTTTTTAGTTTTCCATACTCATCCTTAACTTCGCAGGATCATGCTGTGAATAATTCACAGATTTATTCTAAATGGAAGGTCAGATCGAGATATCAAATCTAAGAAGTTAAAAAGATTATGTATATCTATCTATCTATCTATCTATCTATCTATCTATCTATCTAAAGACTGTGTGAGCGTGTAGGTTCCTGGCAAAAAATGGAGTATGCTTGTGAACATCTACCTGATAAATACACGTAAAAACGGATACCAGAAGTTTACATTGACCCTCTTCCGACTGAAATCATTACATGCATTGTAAGAACTTGCAAAGTGTGCACCTCAAACTTAATGACTCTCTAGGATGAATCAGACATGATGCATTTCAAGCCTAACTACATCTTTCTCTGCAAAGAAGGATGAAAGTAAATGAAACGTATGTGAACATTGGCAGCAGATGGTCTTCGAATTTTGAATATGATGGATTGAAATCAGTCCATGAAATAGCTTAGAGGAGAAAGGACGAGAAACCTCTCACCATAAAAAAATTAAATGCAGAAAGAGGTCCATAATCAACCAAAACCCAAACTGTAGTTGATAAAATTTGAAGGGTACGTTGCAAAGAAATTACATCTACAGACTGAAGACTGACGATGTCATTTTCCAGAGTTGGCAACCAATTTCAGGCCCATTCTTAAACAACTACTGAACAAGCTGTCAAATTTGCCTATGGACTTGGCACAACTGACATGATTTCAGATGTTGCTATGTAACCTGTGGAAAACAATTATTTAAACCTTTGAGAACTCAGGCAAACTCTTATGGCCTTCAACTGCAGAGTAACTAAAAATGTCGAAACATGCAAACTCAGCTTTGAATCTTTTAGACCTTTTTATATCAAGGAACATAGACGGCCATACAGCAAAGGTAAACCGACTTGTGTGCTCCTTCAGTCAAGACAGTTCAAGAACGGCCACAAATGGCCAGTGGAAACTTAAAAAATTATACGCTCATCTGACTGAGTCGTCAACATCTGAGAGTTTATGTTTTCATGCAAACATCAAGATCAATGTGGTTATGACTGGTTCTTCTCCAACATCTCTGGTAGCCTCTCAGCGCATCTCAGACACTTTTGAATGTGCTTGTAGTCTGTTACTGGGTGTAAGATGACAGGAGGGTAATCATTAGTGGTCATCGTGATAGGTTCCTCACTAGTAACTAAGATGAATCTTGTCCAGCTAAGCACTTCTTGCATGCTATCCTGCCCATAATAGGGTTGCTCTGTTTGCTGTATTGAGTATCACTGCAACCATATCAATTTTTACAAGTTCACGTAGCTACAGAAGATTACTTTTACATTCTATCTCCCGACAAAGTAACTTTCAAAAAGTTTCAAGTTACAGCCCACACGTGCACAATGAAATTTAAACATTTCAAGTCTTCAGTTCCATCAGACAACGCAGCGGGTTTCATTACACCTTTATGGGAATCAATATCATGGACTTTGACACAACAGTGCCAAGGTAGAGGACGATCTTTTAGACTATCCATCTATGGCAACAGTGGTAAAGCATCATTTAATCAGATCTACAGAAGATTCGGCTCCCTTTACTGGTGCATTTTGTTAATTAAATGTAATAAACGAACCAGACTAGATGCAGCAGGTTCAGACTAAATGTACAAGCAAAACCACACTATTCGTGTATTTGTACAAAACTATATTTACTTATTCATTCTTATTAAAATGTATTTTTGAAGTAAACAATAATTGCATATCAAGTTCTATGTCTCTGCGCACCTTAATTTGTCGTTTCTTACGTCTTCATTTACTTGCATCATATCTCGTCCACAACTACACAAAACATTTCTCAAACACTTTACTCTAGCAATGTGTTGTTTAAAATAATTCTTTAGCTTCTTGTTACTGCTATCAGCTTCTAATAAGCTCTGTTTTCGGCATAGCATGACAACCGTTGTATTTAAAAAGTGGATTTGGATATTCCATTTAACTTGCATGACTATATTAAGGCATACCATATACCAGCAGTACAAAAATTAGTTTGTATCAAGGAATAGATGTTGAACATGGTCGTTCACAGCAGAATGTTAATTTCGTTGCATAAATTTGGGTTTAAAACTGACGAAGATTAGCAGAATTGTCTTCTTTGAGCAACAACCATGGCCCAGATTTAACACCCAAATTTAAGACAAACAACATAAAACGATTTCCGGAAACTCCGTCATAATATTGATCAACAATGCATTCAGGAGAGTGATGGAGAATCGTCGGAATAAACTTAACCATAAATATTTACAGATTTAAATATATTTTTAAATGTAAAGTATTGGGCAGGATAACAATTACAGACGATCACTTTCTGTTGTCAGTTTAACCAAACTAATTAGGGTTTAACTACATGGTAAGAGTTATCCAAATGACTGATATACGAATTTACATCACCTAGCTGAAAAAAAAACAAACAAACAAACAAGATGATATAACGAGACTGAGACTATTAATGACACATACTTTATTCTTTACCCATTCTTGTTGAGAATGAGTACAATCACAAGAAAGACAACGTAAAGCTGTGTGATATTAATTACTATCGCAAAGACAACACACTCGTTTTGTTTGCTATAAATGGGTAGAAAGTGTGTGGACCTTCCATGGATTAGCTGAATTGCGTTCTCATTAGAGATTTACTTTTGGATGGGGTTAATGGCAGAACTTCATTGATGAAAGAGGGAGAAAGATGTAAAGAATGTTTGCAAGAGAATAAAACATATATCGTAAAAATGCAAATTAGAGATGTAAATATATTTCTTACCAAGAAATGCATCTACTCAGATTATCATACCACGAAGTTCTTTCGAATGGCATCTACTGATTTTATTATACCACAAAGTTCTTTCAAATGGCATCTACTCAGATTACCATACCATGAAGTTCTTTCAAATAGATCTGTCGTGCCTAAATCAGAAGTAATTTTACATATTGTTTTGAATGTTTTTCTGAGAATCAGGCATAATAGATATTTTGGAGCATCTAGCGTTTCTTCTCTGTTCACTTGAAAGTGAATACCTTTATGAACTTAAATGATTTATAGCACTACATCGCAAAAACGTTTTTTTTTTTTTTTTTTTTTTTTTTTTTTTTTTTTTTTTTTTTTTTTTTTTTTTTTTTTTTTTTTTTTTTTTTTTTTTTTTTTTTTTTTT
>JAECUM010019839.1:0-59190 GCA_016617855.1 Megalonaias nervosa
TATATATATATATATATATATATATATATTAAATTGGGGATTCGCTTGTTATGGTGTTTTGGATTTGAAAATGAGGGGATCACTTTTGTCCAAGTGTTCTTGACCTTGTTCATTGAATATTTTGACGAAGAAAGTGGTTTTATCTCCAACCACATTCTTGACGTGAGTTGAATAAATGATTTCTACCAATGCTACTTCCCAGAAAGCTTCCTGACCCAACGAGGACTAATAGTTATCTGCCCTTATTTTACAATCCTAATGTTGTTGTGTGGTCGAGTGATATAATCATTATACTATAGTCATGGGGCTAATTGCAAATAAAGTGTGATTTAATCTCCGTAAAGTGAAATATTAAAGATTTAAAACATGTTTTTCTCTCTTCAAACTTGCATATGTGTCTTGTTTACCTCGATCGGACTTTAATGTTACGCTGGTTGTAAGTGAATTTATTTTCCCATCACGCTTCTTATTACCTTTTTACAATTTTACGGATGCACACATTAAGCTCACAATTAAATATAAGTCAAAATATTAATCACAGACATTTAATGAGTTCTTCGTTTTTAAAATTTTAAATGTTTTGGTTAGACATATCATTCTTTCAATATGTACTCTTTTACTACTTATATTTCTGTCATTTAATTCTTCCCAGGCACACAATAACACGTACTAGGCATAAATAAAAAAAAATGTTTAACTTCACGATTCAAACTAGGAAGAGTGCCGGTGAAGATGCAGGGCAACGGACAGAAAAGATAGTGCCAAGTGAGAAAGATCATTTACTGTTGTCACAAATGTCTAGTCCGCACTTATTGAACATGAGCGCAAACACGAGGCGGTCGCTGTACAGAGGTACATTGCAGGACTTTGGGAATTCAGTACATCCCTGCGGGCCTGTAGTTTCCCAACATTTTCCATTTCTGGCTGGTTGAAAAGTTCTTTTGTCGCATTTCAATAGTTTTTATAAGCCGTATTTATAGTTAACGATCTTTATTGTATAGCCAATATATTGTGAACTTAAAAATAAAAACATAAAGAATAAATTAACAAATCATGTTTATTTCCGGCACATTCTTTTTAAAACCACGATTTCAAGCAAATAATATAACATACACATATTCAATAAATAGCATTTATACGTGTTTTGAAACAATACTATTTCTAAATTACACAACATATAGCAAATGAAAGCTATTTATGATAGCAGTTTAGATTCCGTTCTAGTTAAGGTAGAGCATTCTTTTAATATGTACTCTTGTACTACTTATTTTTCTGTCACTCTACCCAGGCACACAACAACACGTACTCGGCATAATTTAAGAAATTTTAACCTCACGATTTAATCAAGGAGGTGTTTTCTTCGTTAATCGATCGAAGGTAACCACAAAGGTAATCCGATTGATGGACCGGCAGTGTGGGCGCCACCTAGGTATTAACGATAACTTACTACTAATACTGAGGTACTATGGCTGTGAAACAACATGACGTGGTGTTAGGAATCAATTCCAAAGAAATGTCACTGGGTAATGTTAAATAAATTTGACTGTTTTTCGTTCGATGACTCTGGTCTCTGAAGAATCACTCATTGTCAAAGGAGTATGATTAGAATGATTTTCCCAAAAAGGTTCCAGAACAAGGCTGCCACTGTAATTGGAAGACTTATTGTTTTGACTGGCGATGGCGAAACTACCGTTGTTATTGTTATTTTCAGTATAATTCAACGAAGGACTTTGAAGAGGATAATCAGTACAACTAATACAACTGTTGAGTAAAATAATTCAAAGTAGTTCACCTCCTTGTTGCAAATTCAAATTTCCATTGTCTGCTCCAATGACGCAATACACAACAAAGATTTAGAAGAAAAAGACGATTTGGGTTTTAGGGAAACCCTCTCCACATCGCACCCACAGTGATTATTATGCTGCTGTTTTTGTAGCCCTTGTACAGAGAAACTCTGAGAAGGAAATGTAGCTGCTGTGTTCAACAACATGGTGGTCACTTCTACATCTATTTATAGTCGATGACTTGTGGAAAGGCAATCCAAGAATCTAAACTGGGTGGATACTCTTTCCATTGGACTTTCACTTCCTGGAGTCGATGGTTTCACACATTACGTGTTCTTCAAACGGGATTGGTTTCCATATCTTCTCTCTTAACCACTCGTTGTAATTGAGGCCAAAAGTTCATTTAAACACTTCCCCATTCATATCTTCCAATTTATAATTTTGTTAACCAATGTGAACAAAATCATCTGTGTTTCAATTTATTTTTCTTTTTGGATGATGCATCAGACATGAAAAGCAATCGCATGACTTACACATACTATGCAAACAAACATACTTATATACTTTCACATAAGAGAGATAATTATAATGGAGGGATTAGGTTTTTGTTTCATTTGGCAATCATTTGAGTAGTATCTCTTTTCCAGTTGACCTATGCGGTTGTCCAAAGGGTTGTGTATATCTATGCCATTTACAAGATACTTAACCTTAACAAATAAGTATTTTGCTAGGTATAGTATGTGAAAATATGACCATTCTTTGCATTTCTACAGAAAGAAAGATAATGTTTTCTTGACTAGAACAAAACGTGTATGCACGATGCATAACTCTTTTGTCTCCATCTAATTTAATGTCAATGGAAGACTGTTTTAAATTTAAAATTTTTCAATCTCGAACAGAAAAATTTAATTTCTCTCTGCCAAGGTTTTTATCCAAATCGAACATGAAAACTATGAAAATAAAAATTAAAAAATGAATATCAGAAAATTAAAATTTAAAAGAAACTTGATAGAAATAAAAAAGATAAAATAAATCTGCAATTGAAAATTTAAACATGATGCATTAAAACTGAATATCGAAAGGAAATTTTTAAACATTAAACATTGAGAAAATGAAATAACAAAAAAAACTTCGTTTCAAACTGAAAGTTAAGAATGATAAAATGAAAATGGAAATGGTAGAAGAAATAGAAGAAAATGTTTCAAATATGAAATTTGCTTAAAGAAAAATTAAAAATATGAAGAGAATGAAAAGGAAAAGCAAGACAAGGTTGAAAATTAAAATTCAAAATGAAATTGAAAATGGAAATTAAAAAAATTCAAAATTAAAAATAAAGATGCAAAATTAAACATTTGGAACGAACATTTATAAACAAATATAACAAAATGAAATTGGAAACAACTGAAATGAGAATTGAAATAAAAATTAAAATTAGAAATAAAAATAAAAACCGAAAATTGAAAGAAAATATAAAATGAAATCGAGAAATGAAATTTGAGAACGGAAATAAATTGAAAATAAAAGTTTAAAATTAATATTAAAAACGAAAATTGAAACTGAAAATTTTAAAAATGACATTTGGGAAACAAATTTAAAAAATGGAGATTGGAAGCGAAAAATGAAAATGATGCTAAATACGAAGGAACAAAGGTGAAAATTGTAAAATAAAGTTAGGAAAGGAAAAATTTGAAATTAAAAATTAAACATTGAAATTTAAGAAAACTAAACTCCATAAAAAAAACTTTAAATAGAATTTCAGAAATGAAATTTATAATTAAAAAATCTGAAGAGTAAATTTTAAACGTAAAAGTGATAAAATGAAATCATAAAAACAATATGAATACAAAGTGTATTAGATAGTAAGTGTGGGATATTGATTGCTCCAGCAGCGTGTTGATAATTTAGATGGGATGTTTAATCATAGAAGAAAGGATCCTGTATCATAAATAACTGGATATTGGTCACTCCAAACAGAGTGTTGATGGTATAGTATGTTTTTTTATAGTAGATAATTGTGTGATGGATAATAGATAACTATGTGTTGGTCATTGGAAGCAGCGTATTGGTTAGCGAGTGTAGTTATAACAAGTTATAAAATATTCAGTTAGAATGCATAGAGAACCATAATATTAAACATCTGGATATTTTTAATATTCCATTTCATATTAGAAGAAATAGAGACCCAAAACCAAACATTATAACCCCAATGTTAAATTCTCGTAATTTAAATTAATTAGTGAAGCATAAGTCTTATTTAGTACCCACCTACTGGGATTGAGATTTTCGCAAATCAATTCCCGTGAACTAGACGATCGATTTATATATATATATATATATATATATATATATAGTATATATATATATATATATATATATATATATATATATATATATCTTCTTGACCTACACGCCCTCTAAGCTTTGGCAACTAGCAGGATTGACAAATTATCTAGTTTATAGTTTAGAATTGATACATTTTTAAATAGAAAACTATTTTATTACAAGTGAGAAGCAGAATTTTTGTTTTCTTAAGTTTCGTTTATTATTAAGAAAACCAACTGATAGTACGACATGTCATCGCAAGAGTTTGTGAGTAAAATTCTCGTGCCAATAACAAAGAAGTTTGTGAGATTTGAAAATTTACTGTTTACTAAAATGTTTTAAATCGAACAATCTACAAAATAAATGTTTTAATCATTGGTATCTGAATGCTATGAAAACGTTGATTTGCTTAACAACGTTAAAATGGTCAGATGACATACCCGCGAATGGACACTTTAGAGGAGCACATTCCTACTTGATGAACTGCGAGAAGGCATTTAAAAATACCTTGTACAGATTCAGATGAAACACAAAGAAAAAATGCAACTGAAACGGCATAGACGTTTTTAATCGTTGTTATTTGAATGTTAAAAGAAGACTATTTACCTTACAAATGCTCAAATGGTCTAAGATGAATCCATTGCGAATACATTGTAAGACTTGCCATTCCCTAATGTCAAATGCACTGTCCATACTTAGTGGATAACTTAATGCATTTAAAAGAGCTGATTACACAAGACGAGAAGGTTCTTTTGAATTTCAGACGACACGTCTTGTGTGTGCGTTTGTGTTAGCTTTCATTTATCGACAGATTTTAGTTAGTGGCAAATGAATGAACAATACTTGTAAAGACATGGCAACCATTGGGACTTAATCAGGTGAAATTTACAGTGTTACGTGCAAGATATCGTTCTAAATGTTCTGGAAGCGTCTATGTGGGTGGCAAGAATATAAAAGTAATCTCCATGAACTACCGAACAACTTTTTTTCTTGGCTGATCTAAAATGTTGCTCGCATGATATACGAGAAATGAAAGTACTTCATTGTCTTTATCTTCAGATAAAAAGAACCACCATTCCAATAGGTCTAAACAAAGCTTTCTGTATGACTAAATATGAATATTCCAGTCACATTTCTTTTCGTCAACTGCGTTTGTATCTAAGTATTAAATCATGGAAAATTAAGAGGCATGAATTCAGGCCAATAGTGTTGAATATTGGACAATCTTGTCTTCCAAATCACTAGCGTGGAGAGTGTTGGCCTTCTAGTTCCTACTTGGAAAAGTGCGATCGTTTCATTACAAGTGGGTAACTGAAATTTAATTTGACTAAGTTACATATCCCTCCTTATATATAGAGCACCCCTTGACCTAAAAGAATACACTCATTCAGTTTAAGTCTGTGAAGAAGAAAGAGTCACAACAGATCGCAGTTCTGGTCAGATACTTACAGATGGTCATTCGAATGTACTTCCAACAAGACAACTGACTATTAGACTCAAGATAAAGCACAGATAACTGCTCTGTATGCTAAAAGAATGGACATTGGGAGCCAGAATATCTACATCGTCAATGAAAAGGAAAGGCAGGAGAAAAGAGATACAAAAATGAAGATACCTGTTATCAATGTCAAGAAAAAGTGCATTGGACTTCCTATTGTCCCAAGAGAAAAGAGAACAACAAGACTGAGAATTCAGAATCAGAAACAGACGAAGAACCTACTCTAAGGAAAAACTTAAAGACAGCAAGAAAAGAAACAGCCGAAGAGGAAGACATAGCGAAGAAACTCAAAGAAACTCAAAAGAGAAATATAACCAAAAAGTGGGGTTTTGTGACGCGTTATGAAATGTCAATGTGATTCTAATGTAAGAGAAAATACCCAAACACGTAAGTGTATCTATGTCTCCATTTTCTCTTTTGGTCTGGACAAAATACTCCAGCACAATTTCAACGACAAAAAGATGCAAAGAAGATTTTGTTGGATTGTAAATATGGGGTGTCTTGGTAGTAAATGTTGGGTATTGGATAGTATACGATTGGGTGTTGATCACTCTACCCTTTTCTTGGTTAGCAAATGTGGTGCTGTTTACTGATAACAGCATGAAATGTTTACTTTTGTTTAAATATCTTTCACAATTTGTCAACAAATATTAAAATGGTAAATTTTTGTTTTACAATTTGTAAACGAAATTGAAGTGTATTAATTTGTGGGACATATTTCAGTCCTCGCTAAACTCAGTAGAATTTGTTTATCTTTCATTTGTAAAAAAAATTATACATTTGTACAGTTTCATCCAAAACCTTTAAATGTTTTGGCACTTGTAAAAATTGTTTCTAAACTTTTTATATTTTAGGGGAATAGTTTCAGGTTCAGCTAAAGTGCCTAACAGTTGAGGAATTATTTTAGTGCGTTTAGTCAAGGCTTATTTTGTTTACGTTTTTGAACTTTTTTCAGTCCCCGCTATAGTCCGATAAAATTTGCAATTTTAGTATTAATTTTAGTCTCATCCATTTGAGTGTTAGTATGAGTTGGTTTCCTCAATTATAGCTACTTATAACTCAACTTAATGCATGTAAATTTACCAATACGGCCAACGTAATTTGTGGTATCGGTAATGTTTTATATATAAATCTCAGATATATGCATATAGCCACTTAGCATTTGAGGTCAGCCACTTCTGACAATGCAACAATGTAGCTCCCTCTTATATCAACTACTTCTAACAATGTTAAAATGTAACTCCAACTGCGGTCTGCCACTTCTAACAATGTCATCATTCACCCTCAATGTTAAACCAATATACCATTTTAACAGAAGATTTTCTGTATGACCCCATACCAGCCCTTGCATATTAACCTACTGAGTAATGCTAATTTCCGTATGACCCCAAATCCTTCCATGTATCTACTTACACTAGTAACGACGACTGAAGTAACTAAGAAAATAAGTTTAAAAGTCCTTTGAAAAGACTTGTTTTTGTATAAACCTATTCCCCTAAACATTTTAGCACTATAGCAACCAGCTGATAGCAACTCTTTCTCCCAACAAATCTGTACACTTTTTAAACTGGGATGAATTTATACCATTTTGTGGTAGTCCGTGAACTGGTTAATTTTCCAAGAAGTATATTTTTGATAATTCACTGGAGCGAAGTATCAATTTGATTTTGTCACTCCAGTAAATGAAAAACGTTAACACTATCACCAATTTTTTTCATACCCTGTATTGTCGATTACATGGTCTAGTGTTAGGCATGGCGACCCGTCATGCAGTAGTACCAGGTTCGAATCCCACATTTTGGTACTTAAATGTCTATTTTTATTTTAATGTGCTGTTTGCTTCGCTTGGGGTTGGGGGTTGGGGGTGCCTTTACCTGGAATCACAAAATAGAAGTTACTATTGATATGTTCTGTGCAAATACACACAAATTAGCAGCGAACAAACGGAAAACAGTTGACACTGCCGCGCGGGATTCCGTAAGAAATCTGCAGCTTCATTCTGTTATACACTTAACCAGCCAACACGTTTGAACATAAAATAAAAAGAAAATGTACTGGCTCGAAAAGAATCACAGATATAACTTATCTTATGGGGAAAACCTAAAGTTGTTTCATCCACTCCAAGAAAGATATCCGTTATTCCATCGATACCAGCAAATATCCTCCATATAACGATGCCAAGAAATGGATTTCCTAAAGTGACGAATATTTGGAAGTTTTGCAATTCTAACTTTTTTTCATCCAAATATCTTGTATCTACAGCTTACATTCGAAAAGAATGATTTACAGATTGCAGTTTGTTGTCATGATTATGTAAACATGACGCCACATTTACATACATACTTTGCTACAGTACGGAAACTTGTCAGTAGGACAACATGTATACACCAATTTGTCGTCATATATACAATAGGTGACTCGTTCAGTTGACGTAAAAAATGTCGTCTGGATCACATATGCTACAGGAATGTCTCGTTATGACGACGGCAGCTTAATGCTTCCTTAGAGAGTAAACGTACAGACGTCCGAAAAAGAACTTAAAATGTCCCTGACTAATATTAAAACATGAACATTAATTAGCGAGGAGGTAGATGCTCACTTCAGCTGCGATCTACATGCACGTGGTAAACGTCATTTAACACTTCATCAGATTGGAA
Organism: Megalonaias nervosa; assembly: GCA_016617855.1. Taxonomy (NCBI): domain Eukaryota; kingdom Metazoa; phylum Mollusca; class Bivalvia; order Unionida; family Unionidae; genus Megalonaias; species Megalonaias nervosa. Next base: position 8,262 of record JAECUM010019839.1, read on the forward strand.
AAACAATAACTTTGGGCGGGAAAACGCTAATCCGCCTGCTTAACCGTGTTTGGTGTTAGACATATTGAATACTTCTCACACATCGATAACTTAGTGGTCCAAGCAAATTACTGCTAGCAGGAGAACCGGAACTTGCATAAATACACACGATTATGCGTAGCATTCTTCTGACGAAAATCATTCAGTGTAGATATTCATCCACCTTCCTTTGCATGTACCGAAAGTCAATGGTGAAGTGAACAGAAGAAACCTAACCAACAAAACAGAAACGATTGGTAAGGATTAATTGTACGTATGTATTTAAGTAATTCATCACGATAAGACTTCTTTTTGACCACCACGAAAATAACTTGTATATTTTCATGGTGATATTAGACAACAATACAACCGACGACCAAGCCTTGAATGACGCCGAATTCCCCAGAGTTTCGTGCAAGAGTACAAGGGAATGCAAACCAAAAGCTAAAGTAGGATATGTTGACACGAACATTGGTAACAGTGCAAAATACTAAATAGTTTCTCAGTAATTAGAACCAATCCGGCTTTTCGGAAGTAAAAGAAACAACTTACCTCCACCAAAAAAATACTAAGCACAAAAGCCGAGAGAAAATGTGAACTCCTGCATGTTTCAATGACAGAGAAATCTACAAACAAGAGTTAAACGCAGAAAGAACATAGAAACAACTGACGAAACGATCTTAAAAATGGTGTAATACATTTTTATTCTGCTCTGACGCCAGAATAACATAGATCTGCAATAAAAATCATTGATGGGATGACCGGCTCTTTCGCATAGAGAACCAAGTTGTTTTTGTATTTAAGAAAACACCACGACGACAGCAAACAATAGACATGCACGGAACGGAACTAAATATATAAAGTACACATAGTCACTAAAAACTGACCTAAACATACTAGGTTTACATAGGCACTGAAGCATGGAAAATAGGTCACACCGCCCTATATTTATGAAACTGATACAATGCTCCTCTGGCTGTATATTTATGTACGCTTTCATGACTGTTATAACAACGATGTCCGAGAAGCTGACCCACATATGGAGACGCGCAAATTCACTGAAGGCTGATCTAAATAAAAACCAAAAAGTTGTTCATAGTTGATAAGGCATGGTAAGTAGGTCATATTGAATACATTTATGATGATATTGTAATACTCCTCGGACTGTGAAAAGTAGGTCACATTGAATACATTTATGATGATAGTGTAGTACTCCTCGGGCTGTGAAAAGTAGGTCACATTAAAATTATACTCTACGGACTGTGTTTACATATCAAGTTCAATGACTACAACTAACAGTGTATGACAAACATATCCTAAGACAGGGATTATATATTTTGACTCGAACGCCAACGCCGCCACAAGAGAGCTAAAGTCAGTTAATCAGAAGACGTTTTTCAGTCGTCTCCAGGAATTCTCAAGGTCTGTTTAATTATTTTCGAGATAGCTGCATCTTGAAATAGGCAACTGTCAATCTGTCAAGTTCCGTTCACGAACTGGTTTTTGCTGATCCCAAGCTAGTAGAACACGTGACGAGGCATCTACATTTTGCCAGTGGCAGCGGTGTCAAAAAGTTGTTACAGTTTTGGATGAAGTTTTTAATTTGCCAACATTTCATAAACTCCGTGATAGTTTCTGATGATACATGGCATGAATCATTATGACGCGAATGTAACTCATTATACAGTATGCTCACTCGCCTCTTTTATCCTTTGATCAAGGTCACTGACATAGAATAAAGGTTAAGGTTTGGGGTAAGCAAAACATGTTTTGTTTATTTGGTAATATTTCTTAAATTCGTAGATTGATCCTCGTCATGCGATGAGTATTTCAAAAGTTTTAAATATTACAACGATATACAACAAAATATAGTTGTTAATTGACAGTACCTCGATGCATATACACTAGGTATATTGTTATTTCTGGCTGAATTGATAGAAACGGCTGCGTTTTTATTTGAAGCATTTCATTTTTAGAAACATTTCAAAACAAAATTTTTAAACCCGCTTTTCACAGGTCCATGAAACGTGGTTTTTATATTTATTATTGGGTTGCCTTTGGCTGTGATGATGATGATGATGATGATGATGAGTGTGTGTGTGTGTGTGGTGTGTGTGTGTGTGTGTGTTGATAATAATAAAATTTGTGCGCTGTAATAGGTGGGAATAAAGAATTCATCAATTCCTTTTCTATATTGTTTTGGAATTGTTATTTTATCAAAGATCCTAAATGATAAAGCTCAGATGTCCATTGGATATAAATATCTGCAAATTGTTGATTATTGATGTCTCTAGAACAATGATCATCAGTAATTTTGACGTATATCTTTGTGTTCTAACCCATTAAATAATACAAAAAACCTCCCAGTATTTCATTTACTATACGTTGGCCCATCATCATATGACTAAGTTAGATACACATTTGTGGTTATTTCCTAGATAATGAAACGTGTTCTTTAATATTGTCAAGTTGATATCATTAGGCACGATTATATTTGCATATCATGATCTAAACACGATTATAGTTGTATATCATTATCTAAACATGATTATAGTTGTACATCATTATCTAAACACGATTATATTGGTATATCAGTAACTAAATTTGTTACGGTTGGGTACGATATCTAATGTTGCTCTATTAGTTTTATCTTCTGTTGTGTTGTATAATTCTTATAACATTCTCTATTGCGATTGATCATCATTTAAATTATATATGATAAGCCAATCGTATTGTATAATTCTCTCTATATGGAGAACACAATATAGTTAAATAATCATGTAATTATGTGATGCTCTTGCTGTTTTAATTAACATTTATGACATTGTTGTTTTTTAATCAACATTTTTTTAATTTGTCAAGACAAATTCATCAATAGTTACATAGCCTATGGTTATTTTATTTCCAGCTATACTGAATGTGCCACCAATTGCATTACCAAAGTTTTTATGAAATATTTTATCACTATGATCGCTATAATTGGTAGTAATAATATGCACACAACTTTAGTAGCACATTCTTGGGCGTTTGGTGGATCACCCACTTTAGCATTTGTTTTTTGTTCTTTTTTTATATTAACATTATTAAACATATTATTGCATTACTAATTATAGAAGTACTGGATGTTTTACCAAATCTAACAAGTTACTCCTTTCATATTTTGATTAGTAAACCATCATAAGTTGTTTAATTTACAGGCTTCTTATCATCATCGTATGTTAATATATTTGTTTGTTTCCGAGTTCGAATGCAAAATTATCTCCGGAAGAAATATTGGAAGATGCCAACGTTCTTATCTTGTAATCGACATTACTGAAGTAGATTAATACATCTACTTTCATTTTATCACCATTTATTTGAAAGAAATGTCACCTATAAAACAGTAAATACTACCAAGGATAATCTTGCAAGATATTTTTTTATTATAAATTCTTCTAAAATAAACAAAAGAATTACATGATTATCAGTTAGTTCCTGCAACTGGCAAAGTAAAGTATGACTAGTTATTAGATTCGCCAAGACCTTAACATCTAAAACTATGGAAGAGAAATGTACAGAATATAAAAATACTAGCGCCTAATCTTATGAATAAATAGCTATATATAGAGAATGCAGACTAGTACCTAATCTTATGAATAAACAAACATGTTTTGCTTATAGAATGTTCAAATACATCTGAAGACAGAATTTAAAATCACAAAAGTTCACAGAATAATTAAATTAAAAAACAAAAGTCATGGATGAAGTCATATATTAATCATCATATAAAAAAATCTAAGAAGTGATGCAAAAAAAAAAAAAAAAAAAAAAAAGACAAAGTAGTGATTATGAATCTAATTTATATAAAATAACGAACAATGCTGATTTTGGTAAGACAATGGAAATGTGAGAAATAGAGTGTATGTGCAGTTATGAAGAAGAGAAGAAACAAAATAAGAAAATTATTCATCAAGTCGTCATTTTAGCACAAAAAATGTTTAATGAAGATTCTGTTGGTACAAAAATGTGATGGACACAAAAGCTAATGCCAAATAAACCAATCTGCAATGACACGGCTATGCTGTATCAAAGTAAGTAATAATATATAATATTTATTATGATCATTTAAAACTACAATATGCTTACAAAATGAAATTGTTATATACTGAAGCTAACTCATTAAGACTGGAAATATTTGCAGATGATATACATGAAAGTATAAAAAAGATGTACATCTTTACGAGCCGAATACCCACATCGGATACGAGAGGATGCGGGTTCGAACTCCGGCCGAGTCATACCAAAGACTTATATGAATGGTACTAAGAGCTGCCTCGCTAGGCGCTCAGCATTAAGAGGTTAGTGTTTGAACTTATCGGCCTGGTGTCAGGATAATATTACGGCATCTTGCTACATGTCTGCTGCATAATGCCCCAGTGGTTGACATCACTATAAACTTTCACACTGCAGACATCGAAGAGATATGACTGAAAAATTGTTAAAGCTAAGTTAAAAATCCAAATCACACACACACACACACACACACACACACACGCTGAATATCCAAAAAGACATTTTCTTACCAATACAAACTGCTTTAATGTAAATAGTAAATTTAAAGACGAGGCAACATGTAATAATATTACTGAATGTATAAGATTAAAGCAAAATGTATTTAACTACTACTACTACTACTACTACTACTACTACTACTACAACAACAACAACAACAACTACTACTACTACTACTACTACTACTACTAATAATAATAATAATAATTTATAATGTTTAACATTCACATTTAACACATGGGTTGTGTGCAAATGTATTTGATGGATAGAAATACCAAGTAAAATAAATAAAATAAGATCTGAAAAGCATAAGATGGATGTTTATGAAATAAATAAAACTTGCATAAGCGCATTAGATGATGAAAAGGATATCGAGACTGTGGATTTATGCGTCGGTGCGTTGGCATGAAGTAGAGTGGTAGAGAGTGTTTATTGGCAACACTTTAGAGGCATAAAAATCACCAGCGACACTAGCAGAGTCAGGCACTGGCACCAACACGACCTGGAGTTTGGCCTATAAAAAAATATGCGTATACAGCTCTCTTGACAGTCCGACTAGGGAGGACACCCGGGTGGCCGAGTTGTCTAAAGCTCTCGCCTTTACTGATCACTGCCACCTGACCTCAAAATGTATGGGCTGGTATGTGAGAAAGTTTGCCAGTAGCTTCCGTGGGTAGGTGGTTCTTACCGGGGTTTTCCTGGGCTCTTCCTCCACCAGCTATCCTGGCCACCATGTATAGCCTATCCTGCGCTGAAAAATGGTGTTAAACCCAAAACAACAACCAAACAATATTCCTACTACATCGATAGATATCTGGCCCCAGCTCGTTTTCTGCAATCCAAGCTTATTTTTCTTGAGTAGGATTCAGAAAGGTATATCTATGTTTCATCACCTGTGGTAGTCTCATTCAAACATCTATGGTTGCTCTTTTCATATTTGGGGAGGAGCTGTTTGGCGATTTCAGCTAGAGTCTGTTTTGATAAACCGTCATCAAAAGAGGGACCCATCTTGCACAAACCTTTATCAGCATCAACTGATTTTTTAATACATAAAGTAACAGCTGATGAAGTAATGCCTGCAGTAATAAAACTATATTCCACTGTATATCGAGCAACTTGAATTGCCCACATCACAGCACACTCTTCCTGCCCACCACTCACAGCCAATGTCCTTCCAGAACGTTGGTCATCTTCCATGGATTCGCGACCATTTTATCACGATGAAACCACGTCCAAATTTAAAATTATGACAGAGAATTACATCAGTAGACTAAATCGGCCTTGATGTCAGTCAAAAGTATTCTAAGAACGCCCAGTATGCACATAGCAGAATTGTTATCCTCCAACATTTTTACATCACTATAGTTTACATTTGTTAGGTCACACGCTGAAATCTGCAGGTGTCCGGGTGCTGCAAACACAACTGCATATCATTTTATAAAACGGTTTTTTTTTTGTTTATCGATCGGCATTAACTTTATTGACAGCTTCAAGGAAACAAAAGACTTATCAGAAAATATTCCGAACTTTTCAAGTATGAAGAAAATCCATCAAATATATATGGTTGAAAGGAAAATATATATTTTACTTATATATACTAAACCTATTGATGAATGTTATTCATACCTGCGGTTAATGATTAATAGCTTAGTCCATTCATTATACGACACGCGCTCTCGCCCCTTTGATTCTTTGGGGTTCAAGTTGACATTCACGGAAAATTTACGTTAATCTTTTAGGTCAAGTTTTTAAAAAAATTTCTTTTAATTTCCTTAACCCTTGATTGTTCTATTTTCATATGTAACTGTTGATTCGCATGTATGGTCACTCTGATGTACCTTTAATGACATATTTATACCATTTATACTCAATATCTCCATGTGTTCTAATGACATGTCTGTCTCTGTAGTGACTAAATCACATGCCATCCAATTAAGACTTTAAACAGCAAAACAGCTCCATATCGTATGATCTTTACTAAGTTGTAGATATGACTTTTGATACATTTTATTTAGAAACAGATGGCAGCAAAACGATTTTTTTTTTAAATATCAGGCTGATCCACGAGTGTCAAAAATGCAAGAACGTAGAATAAAAGTCCGTCAAGTGCTTTTAAGGAGAAATAATTTTGCCCCGTTATGATTTCTGCGCTCCTCATGATAGGAGTTTTTCCTCAGCTAACATATATATCGCCAAATCAAAGTTCAATGTAGAAAACTAGATCCAACAGTTGTGGAAAATCAGTCACAGCTGTTGAAAATTGACATGATTTTGAGTACATTTTCAAACTTACTTCTTTCTCCAGCAACCGGGCCTGTTAAAGCAGGCAGGCAAGATAAGTAGGCAGGTAGGTGCATTGCTTGATCGAATTATTAAATTTCAGTGATTGATCACAGAAATTCTGCTACTTTCATTAAATTAGATATTTGTTCCTTACCATCCCCGTTACCCTAAATCAATTGTTCCGTTTTTACAGAAGTAAAGAACAATGGAGTCCGAAGGACGTATATTTCCCGCCCCTGCGTTACAGGCCCTGCTCGCGCATGGTATCAACACACAGCCGGAATGGACTATGGAAAACACGACAGAGACAGTAACAGTGACGTTTCAGTGGAACTTAGAGAAAATTGCTGGAAAAAATAAAAATAACGCCGACATTCCGAAACAAATAGTCATTAAAAAACAAGCTGCCTCTGAAGAAACGAAGTTGGTGACTGAAAAATATAATGCAGACAGTCCGAAACAAATAGTCGTTAAAAAGAAAGTTGACAGTGAGGAAACGATGTTTGTGACGGAGAAGCAACATGAAAAACCTGTAACCTCCTTCATTCCTAAGCGGGCTGTTAATGTGCTATTGGCATTGGACTTGACCCTGCCAAATGAATGGATTCTCACAACTCCGGGTAATAGAACAACTCTGTTACTGATATGGAAAAAGACAGCTTCATCTGGACATCAGGCAGTCACGGACAGTAGAAGCAAGAATGACGTTATGCTAGACTCTCAAAGTATACCCGTCACTTCGTTTTTACCTAAATGCGCTCTTCAAACGCTTCTTGAGCGGAGCCTGTCTGTAGCCAGTGAGTGGAACTTGAAGGCAACTGAAAACTGCACTAGACTGATGCTATTTTGGGAAAACACCACAAGGGGAACGCCAGCCACAAACTGTGTCATGAAAGAAAATTGGGACTGTAAAAGAAAACAGCAAGCCAAGGAAACCGAAGAACAATCAAAGAGACCCCGGGTAGTGCAGCATAGTAACACCTACAAGGATACCCGCAGATGGGAACCGAGGTTCAATAACCGTTTTGTATATAGCAACCACTACCAGTGGTGAGGGGAATATGAAATAATTTCGAACATTTTTGCTACCTTCGTCAATTACGCGACTATCTTTACGTTTGACAATCTTGTTGCTTGAAATGCATGCATTGGATCTAGATAGTGTATTTGCATTTTCTCTTTCTTTAGCTTTAATAGTGTTTGTAGTAGAATCATATATGTTCCATGTGGAGTTCCTATTTGATTATTTTTTGTTGTAGAGAGGTGCGTGTATGTATGCATGCTTCTTTCTGTCATATTCAGCCAATGGTTTTAATTTAAACGTCCGTATTAGATCCAGATAGTATTTGTGTTAGTATTTTAGTTTATAGGATCGTATTGTATGTTCAGTAGAGAGTTTGTACTAATTTATATTTCTTATCACCTTTTATATATCCTCCATGAACTCTATGAGCTGTACGTATGTCTGTCTGTCTGTCTGCCTGTATGTATGTATGTATGTATGTATGTATGTATGTATGTATGTATGTATGTATGTATGTGTGATCTTTAACTCTAGAATAAAGTTCATGTATCGCTAAAATTAATGGGAGCTTATGTATCATGTGTATCTTTCTTTTTCTTTTTGCTTGTATTTTCTTTGTAATAGGTATTAAAAAAATTAAAAGTTAACACAGACGCCGTTGTTGTCGCTGATGTACGAACACAACTTTTTTCTTTCTCTTTCCTTCTTTCTTTGTATTAGCATGTTCAAAACTTATTTCAAAAATGCAGATAATTCAGTCTCTCGATCGAACGATCGATCGATCGAGAGAAAAAGAATGTAGTAAACACTTAATTTCAACCTGGATGAATAGCCAGATAAAGAACAAGATCAACGTCGATCTGGATACGCATTGTCCCAAGAGAGGGTGCTTTGAGAATGTAACAATTTAATATCTAAATTACAAATAGTTAAGAATGTTTTAAATAAATTGTATTTCAGATTTCTCTAAATATGCCAGAAATACGGTCAGACTACATCTTTACTTTGAGTCCAAATAAACTAAGTCTGTTTTGTTCAATTTTAATTTTTGTTTTCCAGTTTTAAAATATTATTTACATCTGAGCGCGCATTATTACATCCTCAAGTTTTGCTCTAAAGAATCAGGTCATAGGATATTATTATTTTTAATATATATTGCATAGCTACTAGACTGTGCGACACACGAAAAGTGATGTTTATTTAAACAAGCCAAAACTGAGTTATCCTTGTAATAATGTTCCGGAAGATTTCTTGAATTTTCCACATTGTACCTTTTAGATTAGGTATCGAGTTCGAATTCATCCAGAAGTCTTGCTTTCTTTCTTTATTTTAACTCTGCTACTAAATCTAATCAGAATTGTTTTGTTTGTTTGTTTTTTGTTTTTTTTTTTTTTTTTTTTTTTTTTTTTTTTTTTTTTTTTTTTTTTTTTTTTATTTTTTGTTCCTTGTAAATTCAAAACGAAGTATTATTTCTTTTAACCGTAAGTGTTGGAATAAAAATTTAAGAATTTATCTTTTTCAAAACTGATTTTGTAATTTTCCAAAATGTTTAAGGAGCATTTTTCTCAGAATGTGAAAGATGTGCATCAATATTATCCATATATTGCTCTTTAGCACACTTTTTCATCTTGTTTTCTTAATTCCTGATTTTCTCGAATTTATTCCAGTCGAATGGCCTATCACGATTGAGGGCAAATATACGTGTTCTGTCCCTATTTCTTATCATATTTCTTAATTGGGTTTCGGACCACGGTTTATCTTTCGGGCGAATCGTTACAGTTTTACAAGGAATACAATAGGTTGAGATTTCTAATAATCCTTTATGTGAATATTTCAGTTGCAACATGAATATCTCTTGCTGTTTGCAAAAGATCTGACCAGTTCCTGTAAATCCAGACACCACCCTTATATATGCAGCTCAGAGGTTCACGTTAACACTGATTATTATATTTGGAGCATCATGGCCACTAAATTCTCTATCGTCAGCGTGAAGTATAGTTGTACCGCTACTAACAAAGATTAGATGAAGCTACGTTTTGGTAGTAGAAGTAATTTGTGTAGTATTGGTTATCATATTTCGAAAACAATATCATGACATTAAATGGATTAAATTTGCAGAAATAGAAGGTAAGTAAATCCTAAAATTAGATATTACGCAACATTCCGTATTCTTTATAATAAATATATTTTATTAACTGATTTACATTTAAATGACAATTTTTCACAATCATTTTAATTCCCGAAGAAAAAAAATGAATGAAGAATTGTTAATCTTGCGTTTTTTTTCCTCACAAGATTAAATTCAATTAATGTTCCGGAATCCCTATAATACGCCGTATTAATTTAATTATAAATATGTGAATTACATATTTTCTTACGATTTTTCTGTTCTAAATAATTATTAATGAGATTGTCATTAATAATCCAGTTTATTTAGTTCACCCGTCAGTCTTATAATTAAAAGGAATGCATAATGAAACGGACAAACAACAGAGGTAGGTGCATACAAGATGGTGAGTACATGAGTAGTTGTAAGAATAAAATGAATGAACAAACGAACTAACGAATAATTATAATAATTATAAGAAAAGATGGACAAATACGAGAATTGTGAAATACGAATTCACACATGAATGATACTAAATAAGAGGTTACTAAAGTACCAAAATGGATATGTAATTTTACAGAAACCAAAAATGGAAATAAAACATGCAAATTACGACAATGAACGGAAGTTACTATTTAATGTCGATATTTATTTACTGAGATTTTTTTAGACAGAACAACCCCCCCCCCCATACAATATATATTCATAGCCAATAAATCACGAATCTCCAAAAATCAGAGGACTTAAAGTCTATAAAACAAATCTTTATTTGTTTTATCTGCCAAATCTGGTTAATATTTCATGTTTGAGTCTTGATTTATACACGTTAAACTGGGCAGGGCAACACAGTTCACTGAGAATAAGGTATCTCAGCATAAGGATCACACTGTGTGCTCTCCAGTTTTATTTTGTTTGTCCGAAAGCATGCTAAATCTTGTGGGTAAATAACATTAAATTATATTTATACCAACAAGGTTAATTGGAAACCTGTTATATTCTAAATCCTGACACTAGATAGACATAATAAGTGGTGGAAAATTAAATTACCATAACAAGAGGTGGCGAAGAAACATTTAGCATAAAAATGCAAAGATGTAGATGGAAATAAGGCTGTGGTTAATCCATTTGTAACTGACTAGCCTTGTTTGGATCAGAAAGTCGATCCTTTTGAAAAATAAATCCCTGATGGATACCCAGCCTGTGCAGTTACTAGAGCTATGGCAAAAAGAGCTTTTAAGAATAAAAGTTGATCAGGAAATTATTCCTTTAGCTGACACATTTATTGATCAGCCTTTTGATTAGGTCACCTTTACTCCTGGTAAGGACAATCGAAATGTTTTGATGATAGTCATCCTTGTATATATATATATATATATATATATATATATATATATATATATATATATATATATATATATATATATATATATATATATATATATATATATATATATATATATATATATATATATATATATATATATATACATACATACATACATACATACATACATACATACATACATACATATGCAGCGTTCTACCCTTTAATGTGGTGATGATGGGCTCCATCTCTGCAAGTAAAGAATTCTTAACATTTTCGTCATGCGTATTAGGTAAAATCTTTAACATTCTGCACTCAATTGTAGAGAAAAGTATGGGCAGCCGTCACCGCTAAAATTACATTAATTAAATGATTTAGTATGAAATTAAATGATTTACCCCAGCAAATGAAATAATTAATTCAGATTCTAAATGTCATGGTACTGAAGGAAATGATTTAAAGAACATATCGGAATGATGAATTCCACATCGTTTGACTACTGTAATTTTGGCTGTGACGGCTACCCATAGATGAGTTGACAGAATGAATTTACGAATTGAGTGTGATGCAGTTATCAAAGCGTAGCATTTACTCATGAACAAGAAGTTATTTTCCGCTTATTCTTCTGACATTACTGGTAATGTAAACAAACAACAAAAAAAAGCAATAACAAAAAAGCGGATAACAATTTCTTTAGTCTGGTTCCCTAATTGGTATGCTCACTACGTTGCACTCAGCTATTCGTATAGCGGAGTGCAATGGAGGGAGCATAAGAAGCAGGGAACCAGACTACAATTTCTTGGTCTGTTTTTTTTGTGGTAACCGTGGTTGTTTTACAATCGGAATATTGTCGACCTTTTCCGTTAAGTCGAGATAGAAACCACAGACGCAATTCGTCGTCATTGATAACTTCAGTCTGATGAACTACTTTCGTTTACATCTGACAACATATGTCTCTCTGCGGCATAACCTAAGGGGGCGCTCACCAGTTATTATGTTCTTTTGAGAGAGGGACGTATGTAAGGTGAAGTTGTTTGCATTTAAAACATGCACAGTGGAGAGAATGTCGGCATCCCTCAATGCTACTTTGATGTAATGTGACTGACATTTCTTTGGATATTGTACTTTTGGAAATTGTAAATGATCTTAGCGCACTACTACCTATGATGACTGCTCCCTTGTGCTCCAAAAATCAGCCTGAATTTGTCTAAAATACACTATCCTTAGCACCTGTTAAAATAGGGAAAATGAATTTTGCCAGAATAGACAATACCAGCTTCTGAAAGTTAAGTAAGTTACAATTTACCTCTGAAGTTAAGTAAGTGAAAATGACCAAGAGGAGCTAGCACTTTTTTGAAAGATGAACATGTGGATTAAGGCCAAGCTGTATACTCTATAACCCATATTACACCCATCAATCATACACCAAAATGAAGGGAATTAAAGGTTCTTTGAACAATACCTAAGATATACAAGGTCTTTTTTAAATAGCCAGTATAACTAGTGAGGAAACCCGGGGGAATTCTTTTTCTTTAAAATTCTAACTATGCAAAGTACGAAACTGTAGAGTGTCACCTAAATAAACGACTTTGCTATCTGGCGATTTACTCTCCAATTTTGGATGTTATCCCTCTGAGGACACACCTGTATGTTTAGAGTAACAAAATAGTTCTAAAAACTTGGCCCCATTAGCATTTATGATATATTTTGTTTATTTTCATGACTTGTTGACACTTGATTCATGGGGAAACCAATGATAACACGCTCCCAATTGTGTTAATTGTGAGTGTGTTATCATTGGTTTCCCCATGAGTCAAGTGCCTGTACTTGTTGAGGTCATTCTAATATATGTCCTGATTATCCCCTCAGTAAAGGGATTAGGCTTCAGCAAGAATGTGAACATTTATAGCAACAAAAAGCATGGACAGGTCCAGAAATATAGGTTAGTCAACTGGCATGCAATCCCAACACTTTGACCAGCAAGTTGTCCACTACCTTTTGTATTAACTGCCCCTCCCACCCCTAGTTCAGTCTGTCTTGTGTTTGTTTTTTATTTTTAATGTAGCTTTAACAATTTGAGTCATATTGCTGCGATGTATTCAGTGTGGCAGTTCATAGTGATGTCTAGCATTAGGGCATCATGCCATACATGTAGCATCATGTCCCACCCAGTCACATTAATATCCTGTCACCAGGCCAACCAGTTCTAACACTAAGCTCTTAATGCTGAGCACCAAGCGAGGCAGCTGTTAGTACCATTTTTTGTATATAAGTCTTTGGTATGACTTGGCCGGGGTTCAAACCCAAATCCAACTGCATCTGAGATGGATGCTCTAACCAATTAGGCCACCAGGGCAGTCCTTAAACCAGCTATTTCAGAAAAATAACAAAAAGTGGCAGAGAACAAGTTGTTGGTCAAACCAGCATTATGCCCAATGATAGAGTACTGAAACTGATGTAACTACTACAGAGTGCATGAAATCTCTAACTAGTAATGTAATCAAGCTGTTTGTGGTAAATTTTGTATTTATATTTTAAATTCTCTGTTGTTCAGAATTTAGTTACCTTACCCCACAATTTAAGGTTTGACGCTTGTATATATGATCACCACCCACCCACATGTTAGGGTCAAGGTCTCTCATTGTACAAATAAGTCTCATCCATGTTACCAAAGAGCATGCAGTCTGATTTTATTACTTTTATTTTGCACAACAGTGATGAATGTTGACATGTATGCCATGAAATTCATACTTAGCAATTTAATGTAAAAATTTGTTTCATGATTACACTGCAGATTTACAATTTGATATAATTCATCTGTTTGATAATTATCTAATAACATATTGTATGTTATCTACATTTATTTTGTTAAGTATCACAATGAAGTACTGTGTACTCAATATTCTCTCCAACCACATGATGGTAAATATGGAGTACACTGATTCAGTTTACAAACCATTGCCTTATATTTCACATGAATAATTGATACCGATGTCTTTTCAGTGCAGAAAATGACGAATACAAATTTAGCCAAACTTTCGAAGGTTGATATCCATCAAAAGAAACAGAAGTTCATTAGACAGAAAGTAGAACCTAGCTTTGTTCCTTTTGCAACTGGCTTTAAACCGCCGACTAGATGTCAAAGTCGGCTTGCTATTGGCTGTGAGCCAATGATAAAAGATTTTGATCCAGGAGCAGAATGTTCACATGGTTTTGAATACTTTAAGACCATCCCTTGCCCAACGGATATAGATGATTGGCTTGCCCAGTATAATGAGGAAGGCCAGACATACAAACAATTCCTGAATGAATGTCCTTGGCTATCAAGTCGAAAGAGGAAGTACATGTCTCAGACTTTTGTCTTCTCAGGGAAAACTCTCCCTCAGAAATACCCAGATGGTAAAGTGTACATTGTTCCACTTGGCAAATTTCAGAGTGAGGATCCTAAACTTTTTGACCACTTAATTGAGTATACATCCATTTTTCTGTGCTTACCAGTTGTGCCTCTTCCTGTGATACAGTTACATGAAGAAAATGGCGACATTTTCTGGATCGAAGAACCATCAATGTCAGAAGCTTTACGACGTCGTACAAGTGAACGAATGAAAAAACATAAACTTGCCACTCGCTATGATTTCAAGTCCAAACATTTTCAAGTTTGTGTCGATTCATGCTTGATGAAATTGAGACAAAAGATTCCAAGTGATGCTATATGTTTGATTGCTCTAACAATGTATGATCTTTATGGTGATGAAACAGACCTTTTTGTAGCTGGTATGGCAGCTGGAAATCAAAGAGTGGCAGTCTTCAGTTTATACCGTTACGATCCTAGTCTATCATTTTCTACAGAGAACTGGTATGAAGTTGAACCTGATAAAACAGTGTCAAAGAAGGATAAGATTTGCTTAATGCTTCAGAGAGGAAGTAAGCTCCTAGTGCATGAAATCTGTCATTTACTTGGCATTGATCATTGCATATATTTCGACTGTTGTATGAATGGGTCAGGGCATCTGTCTGAGGATTTCCGACAGTCCATGCACTTATGTCCAGTGGATTTGCACAAGCTCCATGTCCTTGTTGGATTTGATGTGGTGGAAAGGTACAAGAAACTGAATGAATTTTACAAAAAACACCACCTGATAGGAGAGATGGAGTGGGTTGAAAGAAGAATAGCTTACTTATCAACATAGAAGAGAAGCCAAGATAGCTTAATGAGTTTGCTTGGCTCCATTCCATGTTTGATTTGTTCAGACCTCCTGATGTGAAGTTTTCTTGAGATGCCAGACTGTCCTAGAGGCACCTTCACTTCAGAGAAACTTCTCCATAAAGGATACATGTTTTAATCTAAATGGAGGGCACAGATTTTGTCTTTGGTTATCCATTCCCACTCAGTAAAAAGAGCATTATACCTTGTCACATAGTGGTTAGTGACAGTTTTTTTTAGTGTCAGACATAATTATCAGCATGTAATTTACAAAGTTTGCTTTGAAGAGTGTGGGAATAAAAATGATTTACCTAATTATGACAGTTTCAGAAAGTCATATGTACTATCTGTACTTCATTAATATAAATGTGTCTTGAGATTTTATATTTTATTGTACCATGATCTTTCAAATATTTTTGAATTTTATGCATGTTGCACTCTTAATTCTGTGGCAGAGGAGAACTTCAGTTTTTTGTTTATGAGAAGCTGTTCTTCTCCTGGTTTTAGGTTATAAAGAATACCGTGAAACTTCCATTATTTTTTGTAGGTATGTCTTGAAACAATTCCCAATGAATTGGTTCAAAATGAGGGAAACTATTTCTGGTTTTCATATGGGTAACAAGAGATTCAAATTAAAAGATGTACCCTTACAAAAGAGTGAGACCGCTCTGGTGGCCAAGTGGTTAGAGTGTCCGCCTTAGATGCAGGAGGTCGCGGGTTCAATCCCCGGCTGAATCATACCAAAGACTTATAAAAATGTACTAACAGCTGCCTCACTTGGCGCTCAGCATTAAGAGGTTAGCATTAGGACTGGTCAGCCTGGTGTCAGGATAATGTGACTGGGTGGGACATCATGCTACGTGTCTGCGGCATGATGCCTCAGTACTAGACATCACTATAAACTGCCACACCGCAGTCATTATAGTGATATGACTGAAAAATTGTTAAAGCTATGTTAAAAATCCCAATCACACTCACACACAAAAACACACACACACACACACACAAAAGAGTGAAAAGTTTTAATGGTAGGTTTGTGGTTGTGTAGCACCTAAAACAGCTTTAAACATGTAGAAGAGTGATTGTAGAACACAGTATCCTATTTTGGGGGGGAAATTCAATGAAGAAATGCCACAGAACTAGACCCAAGTGCCATATCACTGGGATCTGTCGTCTCTGCTGGAAGACCTCCTTGCATTCAGCCTTAAGTCTATAGTCTCCACCATCAGTACAACTTGGGATTTGTAGAGCTAAGAAAACTTCAGCTAAACTGGTTAAAAGTAATGGAGGAAATCCATTTCTAATTTTCACTGAGAAGAGTCAGATTAAATGAGGTTCGGTTCATGAAGTTTCTCTGCACACAAGCACACACTATTCTTGCTAACCATATTCTCAGGAAATAAGTTTCTCAGGGTTAAAAAGGAAAAAGAATTTTTACTTAGTTCGTGACAATTTAAGGAACTCATATGTGATAAAACATTGACATTGTAAGGGACCAATCATTTAATTGGAGGAGGGATGTCTTTTAGCCAGATATATTTTTCTTTATAACCTCAAGATAATTTCTTTTTTCAACTAATATGTTGGTTATAAATGGTTGTTTTCTATATAATCCACAGCCAAATAAAACATGTTAAGTTATTTACGAACCGGTATTTAAACTCCAAAAACTTGTATGTTTCCCTTCACCATAATTAATATGGTCAGTCCCAAACCAAATATTTTTGATAGACATGTATATTTTTGATATTCATCTTGAATAATTATTTTTTAAATATTAATTTCACATGCATTACAAGATAGCTTCAAAAATTGAGTATGAAATGTAATTATTATTACTGTTATTATTATTATTTATAATTGTTAATATTATTACTGTATCATGAGCATGCTAATTTATAATGCTGTTTTGTTGTTAATGATAACAATGATGCAGGTAGGAAAAAATAAAGCATTTTATGATAGAAAATCTTTGACCTTTGTTTCAAACTCTGCTCAAGTCTTTTACAGTCTTTAGTTCCAGTATCCATCAAGGTTGCAGTACGAGTGTATGTTGGAATGAAACTGTTTCACTACAGACTTGATTCACTATTGTTGAAGAAAACAAAGAGTTATCAGGTACACAAGCAAGCTGACCTGTTTGCTGGTATTAGATGCTGAATTTGTTATCTGTATGCAGGTATTAGATGTTGGATTTGTTATCTGTATGCAGTATTAGATGTTGGATTTGTTATCTGTGTGCTGGTATTATATGTTGGATTTGTTGTCTGTATGCTGGTATTAGATGTTGGATATGTTATCTGTATGCTGGTATTAGATGATAGAATTGTTATCACATGTATGCTAGCATTAGATGTTGGAATTGTTTTCATGTGTGTGCTGGTATTAGATGTTAGAATTGTTATCACCTGTATGCTGGTATTAGATGTTGGAATTGTTATATCCTGTATGCTGGTATTAGATGTTAGAATTTTTATCACCTATATGCTGGTATTAGATGTTGGAATCTATCACCTGTATGCTGGTATTAGCTTTTAGAATTGTTATCTTATCACCAGTATGCTCGTATTAGATGTCAGAATTGTTATCATATCAATGTTTATCCTGTTCACTGGTCAGCTTGGTTGGTGTTTATTGGCACATTACTGCATGAACTCACTTATAAGTTGATTCAAACAACAAAGATCCTGACCAGCTGTAGCATGTCTGCAGATCAAGGTCAATGCTTTTTGTTCTACTTACTACTCCTAACAAATTGCACAGACCCAGATCTGTCGTCACATAATGCACATGCAGATCTGGGTCTGTGCAATTTACAGTTGGACTCAAATTGTAAGCGAGTATGTACACATGAAAAATTATGATGTGGCTTACAAAACGATTTGAGTTGATGTGCTATTTCTCAGAGACATGCAATGGTTACTGACCTGGCATGGTCTTACTGGTCTGTGCATATGTGCATTCATGTAAATAATTTTGTTCGAACTATCCACAGACAATATATGAAGGAATATGAAAGCCATTTAAAATCTTGGCTATATTTGGTTGAAACATTATGCCCCTTACAAATAAAATACAGATGCGATGGTCACTTTCTCATCAATTTGTTTTCTTCTTATCCTCAAGGCAAGTTCAAAAAGATTCCTACATTTAAGAACCTTTCCAAATAAAAATGTTTTATTTTCATGATTGGGTCACATGTACTACATTCTTCATTTAACAAAGAATACAGAAAAATAGTTTCCGGAGAGTGAAGAAAAATTGATAAGTTGACCTGTACAGATATCTTCCACTTTGGTTGCATCTCCATTGCTGAGCTTCATATGCCTGTTTTAAATCATAACATTTGCATTTTAAATTTTGTATTAATTTTTGCCATATGGTGTAAGAAGAACAACAACCTATTTGAATTCCATCAGACTATAGGTTATCTGACATCCACATTGTTGTTTTGAAAGAAACACGAGGATCTGATGAGAGATCTTGTGTTCACCCAAGACACATTTTGGGTTTCTGTTGGTTTTAATGGCACTTGAAGCACATTAGCAATATCATGCCAAGGAAATGGTAGCTAACTGCCTTTTTCAAAGAAACAATGAGGCTGCCTTCCTGGGCTTAACTGGATGGGTATCAGATTTGCAAACCTTGGAAGACATGTACGAGTTTGATGCCTTACCAACCCAGCTACACAGGCTCCCCACCTATGGAAAGAGGGAGAGAGAGCTCTGATGAGGAACCTCATGTTCAGTTAAGGAAATTTTTTGGGGCATTTCGTTGGTTTTAATGGCACTTTTAACATGACCCATGGATAAGTCTGATCCTCTACCAACTGAGTTGTTGAGGCTCCCCACCTATGGGGAAAAATACCCAGAAGTATCTAATAGAGAATCTCATGGTTATGTGAATAAAGAAACAGAAGGATACAAGCAAAGATAAAGAGATGAATCTGATGAGGTATTTCATATTCACCCAGGGAAAGGGGTCTGGAAAGTCTCTATATACACTCAAATTATCAGATGGTTGCAGAACTTCAATCACTCAGAAATGTTAACATTTTACCACCCACATGTACACACTACCTGTTGGATGAAAAATGTGACTTTCAGCAATTGTTTAGACTTAATATTTTATTTTGCCAAGATTAAAGTTTAGTCAAATAGGAAAGCTGTACAACTGTAGTGTGCATTACACATGCAGCATTTTCATAGGGAGGGGGAAGCAGGAATTCTCTTTTTTTTTGGCCACAGGAATCCACCTCTATGATGAGAGTGGAATTTTACAATTGTACAAAATTCCTGCTGTCATGGGAATTCAGGACATTTTATTTATGCAACTGAAAAAGGATTTGTTGTGGACTTTTTAATTAGCAAAGGTCAAATATTATTTTGTGAGGTTTTTATAACTTGCCCATTGGCCAGATGCCAGCTAATTTCACTAACGACTGGCAAAAACAAAATGATTAACCAATCAGTCTTTCCAGTTTGATTTTAGGTATATAGAGTAAACGTAATCTATAAATTATATATTTAATCATATTAAAAGAAATAATAGAAACTGTGTGAAAAATGAATAACGGTGAATTAATTCTGAAGACCAATTGTGAATTTAGAGCAGAAAAATCAGATCTGCTGGGTGAGATAAGAAGGGAAATAACTTGCATATAATCCATGTGCAATAGATGCTTGCAACTCATTAAAGTCTCCTCTGTATCTATACAATGTCAGATGACACAAGCTGGTACTTCCAATCCCCAACATCAACTTCTGGATTTATTTTAATGCTTTCAAATTTGAAAGATTTATAGACAAAACTACTCGTTTTGTTCTGAGCAGGCAGAAAGAGTGAGTTTGATATGGCATAGGAATGTCGAGGCTGTCAAGCCAAGACTGTTTCTGTGCCGTATCAAATGAGTTCTTTCTCCTGACTTGGAACAAAACATTTCTGTTTGTTTTTATTTATTACATATCCCCTTTTTATTCCCACATTCTTTTAAAAAATATTAATGCATACTTTAAAAAGAAATTTAATTAGGCATTTGGGTTTTTTTCGTGAAAGATATTGTAAAACCCATTCCGATGTACACATCTGGGGCTAGGCCTAAGTATCTACTTTGGAGTTATGTCATTGATCAGTCTGCATTGCAAATATGGTGATTAGCTTTTAATTTTTGCAATTGTTGTATTGGACATATGAATGGACCTAAGCTGCAGTCAGGCGCAAGTCAATTTTTTTGCTACTTCTCAAATGTAACATAGGTTTAAGCCAGTACAGGCCCCTTCTCTTACACTCTACTTACTGAATCGACACTCTTCTTCCAAGCAAATTTCAGGGGAAATTTTACAGCCTAGCAGTAATTAAATATAGTACATTCAAGTTTATGCAGAAAGCTCATCTATTTACATTCAAACTCTCTATTTTAATGTTTTCAATTAATACAAGAAATTGTTGACGCATTGAATTTAATGTGATAATTTAAGCATATCTTTTTAAGAAATCAAAGATTTGGTCTTTTTGCAACATGCAGACTAGTAATTCATTTGGATATAATTAACAAGTGAATTCTAAACAATATTGCAGTATTGTTCTGTTTTCTTCTCTGAGTTTTTACTTTAAACAGTTGCAAGAATTTAAAATGTAAACATAAATTTCACTCTTTATAGTTGTTCTAAAATTTGCATCTATCTTTATGTTGCAAATATTTGTCAGTTTTAATCTCAGATTTATGTAACAGATTCGATTCCTCTGTAATTTTAGTAGACAAGTTGAAAGTCCCTCCACATAAACTTGCTCCTTAAAAAATTATAATTCTGCATGACTGTTGAAACTCTGAAGCTGAAATTGAATTTAGCTACCTCTGGTAGTCTGGATGATTTACACTGTGGAATGTCTCTTGGGAATTAAACATGGAGTGAAATTTTTCCCCAAACACGAGTCAGTTCTAACAATGTCTTGAATCCTGACATGACTCCCCAAGTCTTTCTTACTTTGTCTGGGTTTTTAAAAATTTCAATACAAGATTTCAGGGACAAAGTACTGTCTCATGTTGGATGTCACTCTGCACACCAGCTTCATCTAAGAACTCGTCAAATATTTTGTCCCAGACATTGTCATCCACCTGAACTAATTTCTCAGCCTTGATACCGTGCAATGCACATAAACTGCTCATTCCTACTTGTGGTATGCTCCCATTATCCCCAGCAGCTAAACCGGTCATTTTTACCAAATATGACTGCATTTCTTACAATTACAAATGTGTGTTGCCATTTCTGTATATTTCAAAATGTATATTAATAAATCATTCAGGACATTTTATAAGTGGACAATTATTTAATATTTCAATTTATAAAAATAGTTCTAATCTGGGTGTGTGATTGGGAAGTTTTAGGTGTGCGATACGTAATTACAGACTGAACGTCTGATCAGCCATGTAAGATTGAACGTTTAATAATAATCCTGTATCTACCAACCAGTAGTGCCATGCATGAGAGGCATGTCTCAAATGAAACTAACAAAGACAATACAGAGAGAGGATGCATGTAAAGGCCATGATAATGAAGTTAACTGTTCCGCTCCATTTTATTGATATGGCTGCAATGGATCCAGTTCTAGCAGTTCACTACTGAACTTGTATTTCTGCTGACCTAATTTCATGGGTAGTGTGGATACTAGAACTTCGTCTTTGTAGGCTGGGCCTAGTTCTCATTCATCACATGTGAAGGGATCAGAATCCTCATTCTGGCAGTATCAGATTCTGATGCTTAACCTCTACATGAAGATGTGTGGATCTTGTTCGGCTGGACAGTAATCATCATTGTCCTGGTTAATAAAACAGTGGCCATATTCTGCTGCATTTAGTAAAGTTTAATAAATCTGATATATAAATTATTTTGTGTTTTTCTTAATTTTTCCATTTTTCATTACATAGATAACCTTGTGTAGGGCTGATGTTTGTGTCTACCTGCACTAACCACAAAGAAATGGACTTCCTTTTGTCTTCTTGTATCATGAAATGTTGGGCAAGTTGGTTATGGACAAGGCCAGTAGTATTTTTAAGTCACTAGTCCTGTGGGCTTGCAGGAGTTTTTTGGCAAGTTTAACTGCACAAGGTTTTGTATTTGGGCCTTAAGATGATTATCTTATGCCATATTTTGATGGATTAGAAGATGGTTTGGCAGCATATTGATGAACCAATTGTTTCATTTGAGATAAAGTGCTACTTTCTTTACCTCAATATAGAGGTTTTTCATTGGGGAGGTTATACATGCTCCCAGACAAAGACAAAGCCCTTGTGCATTGAATCAAACATCTGTATCATCATCATCATCAATCCCTTAACCCAAGAGGTCGTTGGGGCACCACAGTTGACTTTACAACCAATTCTCTCCCTCTTTCCCTGTTCTCTACTGCCCTTTGGATCTCCAAATCCCATGCCTGTCCACTCCTTAATGTTGTCTTCCCACCTCTTTTTCTGTCTGCCTCTTCTAATGCACCCTTGCACTGTGCCTTGCAAGATTGTTTTTGCCAGTCCAGATGATCTTGAGACATGACCGTACCATTTCAGTTTGCACTTTTTTAGTGGTCAAGAGGTCTTCATAGGATCCGATGGCTCGTTGGATACTGTTGTGGACTTCTTCGTTGGTTACATGGTCAATGTATGAGATGCCCATGATCTTGCAGTAGCATCTCATTTCAAAGGTTTGAATCCTTCTTTGTAGATCTGATGTGAGCGCCCATGTGTCACAAGCATACAGAAAGATAGATGTGACAATCGAGCGTATCAGCCTTATTTTGGAACCAAAAGCAATGTTGGTATCTTTCCATATTGGTCTCAAATGTGTTATTGTTGCTGTTCTGTGGGCAATCCTGCAAATTAGTTCTGGTCTGGCGCCCTCGTCTGTGATAATTGATCCCAAGTACTTAAAGCTTGTGACTCTTTCCAGCTTCTGTCCACTGACCTTTATTTCTGCACTGATGCCACTAGTGTTGTTTGTCATCAGTTTGGTTTTTTCAGCACTAATCTCCATACCGTATGCTGTGGAGGTTGTGTCGAGGTGCTCAACCAAGTCAGTCAGTTCTTTTTCATCTCCTGCTAAACCATCAATATCATCTGCAAAGCGAAGGTTTGTAATTGTTCTTCCTCCGATGCTGACAGTGCCCTTGTGGTCATGCAAGGCATCCTCCATGATCCTTTCCAGAAAAATGCTGAAGAGTGTAGGCGATAGTATACATCCCTGTCTGACTCCAAATGTTGTTCAAAACCAATCTCCTCTGCTGCCATTGATGAGGACAGCACTGGTGGCTTTGTCATAGAGGTGCTCAACAACCTGCACCAGGTTTGAGCTGATGCTGTACTTCCTCATAGTTGCCCATAAGGCTGCATGACATACCGTATTAAAGGCCTTTTTGAAATCTATAAAGACGTGGTATAGATTCTGTTGGTGCTGAAGGTATTTCTCACAAAGGAGCCTGAGATTGAAGATTTGTTCTGTGGTGCTCCCTCCTGCTTGGAAGCCTGCCTGCTCTTCAGCAATAATTTTCTCTGCTTGAGGCTTTAGTCTGTTGGCAAATATCGTCGAACAAAGAAACCTTGGGTCTTGACCTATGCAACAAAAGAAGAGAACTGAAAAAATGAAAAAGAGATAATGAAGGAGCTAGAAAATACAGAGAGATAATATGATCAGGAAAAGCATGAAAAAGGCAAAGGAATCCTGGATAGAAATACAGTGCTGCAAACTTGAAGACAGTCTGAGTAGAAATAACAGCAAATTGGCATATCAGCTGGGAAAGAACTCACAACCCATAAACACGGGAAAACTACCACAATCCAAGACAAATCAGGAAAATGCCTCACAGAAGATCAAGAGATCCTCAAGCAATGGACAGAATACTGCTCAGAATTGTACAATCATAAGACCCAAGGAGATCCAGCAGCACTAAATTGCCCTCAGGCAGAAGAAATTGATGACAACCCCATTCTTCGTGAAGAAGCAGAAATTGCAGTTAGGTCACTAAAGAAAGTCAGCCGGCATTGACAACATACCAGCAGAGCTCATTCAAGCAGGAGAAGAAGAGATAGTCACAGTCCTAACAACAATATGCAACAAGATATGGCAGACAGGAAAATGGTCCACCACATGGACTCAATCCTTGCTCATCGTGCTCCCCAAGAAAGGAAACCTACAATTGTACCAAAACTACAGAACCATCAGTTTGATCAATCACCCGAGGAAAGCCATGCTGAAGATAATTCTCAACAAGAATCTGTAGGTACGATTTAAATGCTGATTCACACACAATCGAGTCATGGTAAAATTTAGATCTTGCCAAAGTCCTGTAAAGCTTGAGCATGACTTTCCCGTTTGCTCTCCAATCTGTGCTTGCCATGACTTATTAAATCAAGGTTGTTTTTTTTTTAACATTTATCTCCAAGACATCTACTATGAAGTAAAACATCAGTATACAATTTTTAAAAAAGGCTTATAAATGTGGTCTTGTCTATAACAAGGATAATGGAACCATCAATATTAAGTTTCTAGTCATTATGAATTCTGTGTAGTTGAAAGAAGTGCATAAAGATTTAGATGCCAGAAACCTGAATCCATTTTCTTCTGAACTCCAATGAAGCACGTGTTATTATACATACTCATTTATCTATACCAAATAAAAATTGTCGCTGACCTATAATGAGCAGTCAGTTCCTAGGTTAAGGCATGATGTAAATTTTAATGCTGAAACAGGTGACGGACATTCAGGCCTGTGATATGCCTGCAACAGGCTTGCCAAATGGTAAAATCATAGAGTTTTTTTGCCTTACATGTATTATTCAATATACAACCTTGAATTTAAGGGTGACCATAAAAAAGTTAGTTCATCCTTTAAAAGACCTTAAATGTATTGGAAAACTTTAATTTTGCCACTGATTCACTGAAAATTATCTTGGGGAATAAATAAATGTTTAGAATAAATCAAATGTAATTTACAAGTATAATAAATATTTAAAATGGGATAAAACCTGGTGGCTCCAGAGATGCACAACACTAGTGCAAGAAGTTACCAGATAGACAATAGTCTGGATATAACTCCCCGTTTATACCCCCCTACAGATTTCAATAACGGAAATTTTTCATGTGATAAAAAGTGCACAAAACTTAGTCAATTAATTCATTGATTTAAAATTTTTAAACAATGTGACCAGAGTGGCTCTAACACTGCACCTTTCATGCTCATCGACTTTCCATACTAACACGGCGCCATGTTCCATACACTATGGGCAAGTTGATTTCCTCAGCCAACATTATGATGTAGTTCATCCTATTCGGTAACTGCTATATAATGCCATAAATTACCATAAGGTTGAGAGTTTAGAGTTATACCCCTTTGCACACGTACTTAGAAATAACACCACATGTTAAATTCACACTTGTAATTTTCATCGTTTCCTTTCCTTGATGTCGATATAGTATTTTATTTCTATGTACATACCTGTGCAGTTGTGCATACACCCTTCGCTTAAATGTCTTTGTCTAGGAACTGGAAATGACTGGCGAACTGGACAATCTCTTACACTGAAAGCTTCCATTTGGAATGAAACACAGACGAAAACGGTGTTAGGGTCCCACCTAGGCATAATCAGGTTTGAAATTATATCTCAATAGATGAACTAAGTTCTTTGCATCTTTTATCTCATTTGTGGTTTTTGTTTTTTAAATCGGTTGGGGGGGGGGTACAAACAAACAGGGAGGTATACTCAGACTATAGTGTCTCTTTGCAATAATGGTGCAGCTGTTTATCTTCTTTCTTTTGGTACCTATTTATCCAGTGATAAAGTAATGTATGGAGAAAGTTCAACTTCTGTAAAAGAGAGGGAAAAAAAAAAACAAACTCCTTGAACATTATTTGAAAATAACTTTCCATAGCTGGATAAGCATGTGCACATGAAAGATGTCATTTTTAACCACTTTCACCCTTTATCCATTGAATGTTACAAGGTTCTCAAAAAGTTTTGCAAAACATTTGTTGCCAGTACATGTACTTAACTTGCTGATCTTGGATAATGTAAGTCAAAGATAAACCTCAACCTCCTGAGGCAGTAAGTACAGCCAACACTGTAGAAGTCTTCGCCGTGGTGTTATGTATATGTAATTAAACTGCTTGTGTGTTAGTTTTAAAATTCTTTTTTATTTTATTTTTGTTTCATTACATTTTATTGTAATGATTATTGAAAGGATTCGAAATTCTTTTTCAGTAATTCGATATTTTCTTTTAGTAAATGTTATTTATCTAAGACGCAAAATGTGTTACATGAGAATTATTTTTAGTTGACCTAGTTCGTCTTGGGCTGGCAAGAACGTAAACAGGCAGTTAAAATGATTGGTCAGTATCAGGGCCATACTTTCCTTGCATGATCACCCTGTGTAAACAACGTTTATTTATTATTGGTTTTTAAGTGGGGCTACAGTGGCGTACGTGATAGATTTCTTGTAGTAAGAGACCATATGACCCATCTCGCGAGACTTGAAATGATGTTTTTGGGGTTTAAATATGCATTCTTAATATTCTTCTGTCTGAGTCGTTTTAACATCTTGAAGGAACAAGGTATGTTTTTTATTTGTTGCCAGATTGTTTGTTTTTTATCTGATTTTTGGATTTAATAATTTATTCTCCTGGAAACTCAACAAGTTGACTTTCTTATAAAAAATTTTGAAAGATATTCATGGAAATTTATTCTGGAATTATTCGGAAAGAAACACTGTGATTCAATTGAGGAATTGTTGATATTCGTACATTGGACCACATCTGATGTCATCGCCTTTCATATTTGTACGTCGTCGAGATTCGAACCTGGATTCTAATAGAACTATTTAGTGATAGGACTTGCGTTTTCATTCTTAGGATTAAATTTTGGATTATATTCACAAACTGTTAAGTCCTATTTACCAATTTTTACATTGTTTTCTAGGGAAATAAATTATTTTGTTAAAATATACAAAGCTTGTTGACTTCACTCTTTTCTTCTGTTAAATTTGTACAAGCCTACACGTAACAGGAGAAAATTGGGTCGCTCATCCTTGGGATATATGAATTTTGGTTAAATATTTCAGAAAATTGTTTTTTGAAATTTAAATTCCCCTAGTCTCTAAATCCCAAGTACTATTTTACATTTTGTGTGAAATTTTAAGTGAAAACAACAGGCTTTCATTTACAATGTCATCAAAAGTGGAAATATTTCTTTCTAATCCAACTCAGGAGCAGTTGGATAGTCTGAAAAAAGATGAGTTGATTGAACTTGCCAGAAAGTAAGATCTTTCTGAAGCAAAATCTTCCTTAACGAAACAAGAAATTAAAAATATTTTGATCCAACATTTGGTGGGGAAAAATATTTTTGATAAAAGTGTTTTGGCATCAGTCAGTAAGTCTATGACAGACACTGACATTAAAGTAATGGAAATAAATATGAAATCCAAAATGGAAGCAGAGTTAAGGAAGCTCGAGCTTCAGAAAGAGAAAGAACAAATGCAGTTGCAATTTGAAGAGAAGCAATTGCAAATGCAGTTTGAAGAAAAGGAGAGAGAGAGACAAGAGAAGGAGAAAGAGAGACAATTACAATTTGAAGAAAAGGAGAAAGAGAGACGGGAGAGGGAGAAAGATAAACAATTACAATTTGAGAAAGAGAGAGAGAGAGACATGCAATTACAAAGAGAGAAGGATGAAAGGGAATTTCAACTTAGAATGAAAGAATTTGAGTTGGCAAGTGGCAAGCATGATTCCACTTCACATACAGATTCAAGTTTTGACATTACAAAAAATACCAGGTTAGTTCCCCCTTTTAGTGAAAAGGAAGTAGACAAATATTTTATCTATTTTGAAAAAGTTGCGAAAATTTGAAATGGCCAAGGGAGCATTGGACTCAGTTATTGCAATGTGTACCGAAATATCTATGCATCCCTGTCAGTACAACAGAGTTCTGATTATGATTTGGTTAAGGAGTGCATCTTAAGGGGTTATGTGTTAGTCCCTGAGGCTTATCGGCAAAAATTCAGGAACTATAAAAAGGAAGCTGGACAGACTTATGTCGAATTTGCTAGAGAAAAAGAACAGTTATTTAAGAGAGAGTGCTTAGCCAAGAAAGTTGAACATGATTATGAAAGTCTTGAACAACTTGTGTTACTTGAAGAGTTCAAAAACTGTGTTCCTAATGATATTAAGAATCATCTTGAAGAGCATAAGATTGAAACTGTGGAAAATGCTGCTCTTGCTGCCGATGAGTACTCCTTAACTCATAAAGTTCCTGTTGTAGGCAAATCATTCACTCAGCAGTCTACTGGTAGAAAGGCATTTCAGCCTAATATGACTCCTCCTAAAATTCAATCTGGCACAACTTCTAAAAATCAAGCTTCTGATAAACTTGATTCAAAATCCTTGTCTCTGCCTACGTGTACCTATTGCAAGAAAAAAGGACACGTAATTTCTGATTGCGTCAAGTTGAAATTTAGGCATCATAATCAAGATAGACCTATCCCAAATGCTCTTATTTCTAAGAGGTCAACGTCACGGTCATGTATTGAAAGCAATACATTTCTTGGGTCTAATAAACCCCAGTCTGATTTTATTATGGAGAATTATGAACCATTCATGTCGAAGGGTTCTATATCACTCTTGGGTGATTCGGCCAATCCTATCCCTATTAAAATTTTAAGGGATACAGGAGCTTCTCAGAGTCTTTTAGTGTCAGGTATTTTGCCTTCTTCAGAGAAGTCCTGTTCTAATGAGAGTGTTCTCATTCAGGGAGTAGAGTGCGGCTTTGTTAATGTTCCTCTCCATTCTGTAAATTTGTCATCAGACTTAGTTTCAGGACCTGTGACAGCTGGGGTAGTGTCTAACTTACCCGTTGAGGGCATTCATTTGTTGCTAGGCAACGAACTAGCTGGAGACAAGGTTGTGGTTAATCCACTTGTAACTGACAAGCCTTCTTTGGATCAAAAAGTTGATCCAACTGAAAAAGAATACCCTGAGCTATACCCAGCTTGTGCAGTTACCAGAGCTATGTCAAAGAAAGCTCTTGAGAATGATTTTGATAAGGAAAATATTCCTTTAGCTGACACATGTATTGGTCAGGCTTTTCATAAGGTCACTTTCACTTCTAATTTGGATCAATCAAAAGGTTTTGATCACAGTGATCTTCTTTTAAATACTCGTTCTCTTTTATCTAATCAGGGTGATAAACGACAATCACTTGTCGTCGAACAGGAAAAAGATCCTGAGATCTCCTGTTTGTTTCAGAGGGTCATTAGTGAAACTGAAGCCACTGAAGTACCTGTCTGTTATTTCATTAAAATGGAATTCTTATGAGAAAATGGAGACCTCCCGAGGTACCTGCTGGTGACGAGTGGTCAGTGAACTATCAGATTGTAGTTCCAAAATCTTACAGACAGGAAATACTTAGTTTGGCCCATGAAACTCCTCTGGCTGGTCATCTAGGGATAAATAAAACTTATAACAAGATCTTGACTCACTTTTATTAGCCAAAAATCAAAAGTGATGTTTGTAAATTTTATAGATCTTGTCATACTTGTCAAACGGTAGGAAAACCCAATCAGAAGATACCTAAGGCTCATCTGCAACCAATTCCTGCATTTGACAAACCATTTAGCAGAATTATGGTAGATTGTGTTGGTCCCTTACCTAAGACCAAGTCAGGCAACCAGTATTTGTTGGCCATTATGTGTGTGTCAACAAAATTCCCAGAGGCAATTCCTTTGAGGAATTTTATAGTAAAAGCTTTGATAAAGCTTTTTACTCAATTTGGCCTTCCCAAATCTGTCCAATCAGGTCAAAGGTCAAATTTCATGTCTGGACTTTTCCAGCATGTTATGCTTGAATTTGGCATTCCACAATTCAAGTCAAAAGTGAAACTATGGTTTCACAAAACTTTACTTGAGAGAACATTTCAGTTTTGTAATAGAGTTCATTCTCTCTTGCTCATTCTTCAAAATTTTCTTCAATTTTGATTTTACGGCCCTTACAAAGTAAAGAAGAAAATGAATGAGTTAAATTATAGTACTCTGGTCTAAATAAATTGATGGAGTACTAGTATATTGTAAGAGATAGCCAAGTAAATTATTACAATTAATTTAGTTCTACCTGTCCCACCAACTGAGGATTTAAGTGAAGAAATTCAATTGGACACCGTTGACCTTGGAGCAACAAATCTTCGGAATTCGGAAATTATGAAAGATCTAGACCAGAAACTTTAATATTTGCAACAACAAGAAAGAAATGAACTTTTAAACAGTTATTATTCGAATATGAGCACTTGTTTCCGGATATTCCTACGAGGACAAACAAAATTTTTCATGACATTGAAATTGTAGATTCAAAACCTGTGAAACAACACCCATAGAGGATGAACCCTCTCGAACAGGAATACTTGAAAAAGGAAATTCAGTATTTTTGCTGGAGAATGATTTCATAGAGCCCAGTAAAAGTAATTGAGTTCACCATGCATACTTGTTCCGAAACCAGATAAAACTTTCCGTATGTGCACTGATTATAGGAAGGTGAACAGCGTGACTGAAACAGATTCATTTCCATTACCAAGGATCGATGATTGTATTGATAAAATTGGAAATGCCAAGTATATCACCAAATTTGACCTTCTGAAAGGATTTTGGCAAATTCCACTTACGGAAAGAGCGAAAGAAATTTCGGCATTTGTGACTCCAGATGGACTCTATCAATAT
Organism: Megalonaias nervosa; assembly: GCA_016617855.1. Classification (NCBI taxonomy): domain Eukaryota; kingdom Metazoa; phylum Mollusca; class Bivalvia; order Unionida; family Unionidae; genus Megalonaias; species Megalonaias nervosa. The sequence goes on from JAECUM010019839.1 coordinate 39,513, forward strand.
AAAGTAATGCCGTTTGGGATGAAGGGTTCTCCAAGTACGTTTCAACGCTTGATGAATATGATTACTTCCGGTCTAGATAATTGTGATGCTTATATTGATGATGTCATCATCTACAACGACACATGGAAAGGACATCTAGCCACGATTCGGAAATTCTTTGAAAGACTCACTGATGCTAATTTGACAATCAATTTATCTAAAAGTGAGTTCTGCCATGCTTGTGTAACTTTCCTAGGACATATTGTGGGTCATGGTCAAGTTAAACCTATCGATGCTAAGGTGAAGGCTATCTCTGATTTTCCTGTGCCTGTCAGTAAAAAGCAATTAATCCGATTTTTGGGTATGGCCGGATACTATCGAAAGTTTTGTTCCAATTTTTCCAATATTGCTGAACTTCTGACAAATTTGTTAAGCAAGAGAAATAAGTTTCTCTGGACCGAAAAATGTCAGGAAGCTTTCGATAGGTTAAAAGCAATACTCAAAAGTGCGCCGGTTCTAACAGCTCCAAATTTCAATCGGTCTTTTAAACTGTCTGTGGATGCAACTGATGTTGGGGTTGGAGCAGTGTTGATTCAAGAAGACAGCAATGGTATTGATCACCCAGTGTGCTATTTCTCTAAGAAATTGAATAAGCACCAAAGAAATTACTCAACAATCGAGAAGGAATGTTTAGCTTTAATTTTGGCATTACAACATTTTGAAGTTTACATTAGCTTGACTCCTTCTCCGGTTGCTGTGTATAGTGATCACAACCCCCTTCCTTTCATCGACAAGATGAAAAATAAAAATCAAAGATTATTAACATGGAGTTTGTTTTTGCAAGAGTATAATCTGAACATCAGGCACATCAAAGGAAAAGACAATTTGATTGCAGATGCACTTTCCCGTGTATAGAAATATTATTTCATATACACTTTATATAATTCATAAGAATTTTCATGTAATTTTGTTTACCTCATGTATAATTTACGTATGGTAAAAAAGAAAGCTTTATTATATAAATCTTTCTTTTTTCTTTATGGGGGGAAGTGTTACGTATATGTAATTAAACTGCTTGTGTGTTAGTTTTAAAATTCTTTATTTTATTTTATTTTTGTTTCATTACATTTTATTGTAATGATTATTGAAAGGATTCAAATTTTTTTTTCAGTAATTCGATATTTTCTTTTAGTAAATGTTATTTATCTAAGATGTAAAACGTGTTACACGAGAATTATTTTTAGTTAACCTAGTTCGTCTTGGGCTGGCAAGAACATAAACAGGCAGTTAAAATGATTGGTCTGTATCAGGGCCATACTTTCCTTGCGTGATCACCATGTGTAAACAACGTTTATTTATTATTGGTTTTTAAGTGGGGCTACAGTGGCGTACGTGATAGATTTCTTGTAGTAAGAGACCACATGACCCATCTCACGAGACTTGAAATGATGTTTTTGGGGTTTAAATACGCATTCTTAATATTCTTCTGGCAGAGTCGTTTTAACATCTTGAAGGAACACGGTGTTTCTTTTTATTTGTTGCCAGATTGTTTGTTTTTCATCTGATTTTTGGATTTAATAATTTATTCTCCTGGAAACTCAACAAGTTGACTTTCTTATAAAAAATTTTGAAAGATATTCATGGAAATTTATTCTGGAATTATTCGGAAACAAAAACTGTGATTCAATTGAGGAATTGTTGATATTCGTACATGGACCACATCTGACGTCATCGCCTTCCATATTTGTACGTCGTCAAGATTCGAACCTGGATTCTAATAGAACTATTTAGTGATGGGACTTGTGTTTTTCATTCTTAGGATCAAATTTTGGATTATATTCACAAACCGTAAGTCCTATTTACCAATTTTTACATTGTTTTCTAGGGAAATAAATTATTTTGTTAAAATATACAAAGCTTGTTGGCTTTCACTCTTTTCTTTGTTACTGAGTACGAGCCCTTGTCAAGTAACAATATTGTATTAAAATATTAGAAAATTAAATAAACCAAAATAAAACCATTGCAGACCTGCCAACCCCCGATATTCTCAGTAAACCAGTTGATAGTTTTTAGAAGAGCATAAAATTATAATATCAAGTAGAACTGCAAAGTTTTATCTACTCCTACAGTTAATTCCCTTATTACACTATGTAGCTACTGCTGTTACTGATGTATGGCACTCTCTGAGAAACTTCTGGTCAAATTTCATTTGGAAGCATTCTCCTTTCTTCACTTTCATCTTTAGGGCTGCTTCCAAGGACTCAATTGGCTTATATGATCTGGAGTTTGAGTGGTTTCTATGCAACAAACAATAACACCCTCTCGCAACCTGTACTAGAATCTCAAACAGTAAGCACTGCCTTCATGATGCTGGACAATAATTTGCATTTTAAGTAGACAATAACATCCAACTGCTTTCGGTGTTTAAGATCTCAGGATTCCACTTGGTAATAAAAAAACTCTGCCTGCCAGTTGGATTCCTTAGGTTCCATACACACAATTTTCATTGGGAAACACATCAAACTGCTGAAATCATTCATCATTCTTTTTTACACATCAGTAACTGCAATGTGCTTGGGAAGTTCATTATTCAAGGGTAACATTGTCATTATGTAATTACAAACATATAATCCCTTACATCTTAAAGGTCACTGGCAACCTATATTGAACAAATGTGTGATATTATCAGTGTCATTAAAAACACATTTGTTATGTATGCACACCATAAAAATGTTTAGACTTGAAAATCCGTTTTAAATGAAAAAATTATTTGGCAATATCTGTAAATAATCAGTAGTTTCCGCGTGCCAAAAATGGATATGACGTACAGTTATCTCTGCTATTCAACCTAGCCATTCAAGTGTTCAATTTCCCACATAAATGTCTATGTGATATATCTTACAATCTTGCTTTTGTGCAGCAAATATGGTGCACTGTGTTGCATATGGATGTAACCAAAAGAGTGATGATGGGAAAAAGGGTTCTTTCATTTTCAGAAAGACCTTTACCAGACAAAAGTGGACTGAAGCTGTGAGATCAAATAGGGTGAAGGATGGGAGAGTCCTAAATCCTCCTAAATCTCGTAGATAGCTCTATGGTGCATATGAGAAGAGGGATAGAAAGAGCGTAAGTAAAATATATCAAACAAAGGAATACAGTACAGTAATGTTACTGCAGATGTAAAATATTAATGTTAAAATAATCATAATACTTTTTGAACATGCAGAGTGTAGACTTTAATCAAACTCTTTATCTAGCATTATTATAACCAATATAAACTCAATAGGATTTAAAAAAAGAAATGTGAGGTATTACTCTGGAACATTTATCATTTATAGGGGTACAAGTCTGTAGAAACAGTCATTTATATATATATATATATATATATATATATATACACACACCTTATTTACCATATATATAAAATAATAATTTTTTTCCTGTCCCAGAACTTACGGTGAAACATTTTTTTCATCAAGGTATAAGTTCCAAGACATAAAAAATGAAATAATTTTGTGTTGAATTTGTGCCCCCCCCCATTGGTAAAAAAAAATTAGATAAACAAATGCTTATTTGAAAATAAAATGAAAGAAACTAACCTTGCATTGTAATCATTTATTCCTTCTTTTTTCATCATGCGAAAAAGATAAAAATATATCCACGAGCTTCGTATATGTAGCAGATGCTGGCTGGCGCATGCATCCTTACTGTAATGTGTATTGCTTATGTCAGATAACAAAAATCGCAAAAGAGACAGGAATATCACCCAATTGCTTGAAGGCACCTGCCATTCATGCATGATACGTTATAAGGTGCAAAATGACCAAGACTGTATTGTAACCAGGTTAACTATATGAAGGTATCTGGCAAATAAAAATTATTTGAAAATACATTCACTGCGAGTGCAAATGATAATCTTTTCGCTAGCATGGGTTACAAAAGTATATTGTGTATTTCCCCAATAAACATCAATGCCCATTTGGATCAATTATGATTACATATGGCAAACAAATAGAAGCCTGGGTGACGAATAAACACAACTGGCAGTGAGCAATAAATTCATTGCTTAAACTTACCAACAGAATATCAAATACAAAGGTTATTTTATTACAAAGCAAGCCAACCTCAGAAACTGACTTTGGATTCTTTTAAATGTGCCAATTTTTTTTTTATGAAGTCGGCTGACATAAGGAAGCCAACTTTGGTTCCTCTGGATTCTTTTAAGTGTGCCAATTTCCTTTTTTTACAAAGTCGGCTGACATAGGGAAGCTAGCACTGATTCACATTTTTACCTGAATTATTGGGAATTTTGAAAATAAATTGAAACAATGGAACAGTTTTGAAAGCGACACAATCTAGTGCGTCGTGCATGCATATTGATATAAGACTGAACAGTAAATTAGTTTTCAATAGTTTCATCTAAATGTTCCCTATCCTTAGTTTAAAGTGTTTTATTTTTCAACAGGAAGCATCTACTTCTTCTTGTGGAGATAAATGTACATCATTTCCAGCTGGCATCCTCTATAGGTGGTAAATCATAGCTTAGGGGAAGTAACAGTGTTGTTTACTTTTATTCTGAGTAATTAAACTATTATTTCTTCTTTACACTTGATAATTTTTTTATTCTTTTTGTATAACTACTTTTAATCATGTAATCCAAATCTGATGTAAAAAGAAAACTGTTAGAGTATGGCCAGTGACCTTCAATAGAATTCAGAGAGGCTACTTTCATACAGCTTACTTAAAGCCAGGCATTTTCTTGTTTCTGAATCTACTGCAAGTGTATCATCTGACTTACCTTTCTTGCTAATCAGTGTGTCAGTAAGATCACTGGCTTATGAAATTTATGTAGCCATTATGAATCTGACCAGCAATTGCTTGAATAATTCAAGCATATTTTTTCCAAGATTGTGGATCGTTGGCTCGTCCTATTGTTGGATTCAGTTATGTTTGTTAAATAATGGAATTACGTGGTCTAGAAATAAGCAATAAAGTTTTACACTCCAAGACAACAAAGCCTTACACACACTCATAGCCTTTTCCTCTTTAACTGATATTGTTAAGTTGCCTCATGTCATTTCTGACTGATGATGTCTGAAATCAAGACTTATCCTTCTCAACCAATTTCTGAGATTCAACTTTCTTAAAGGCACCTAATTGTTGTTTTATTCTTCTCAGTCTTTCCTGCTGTGACTGACTTGCAGATAGTACTAGTTTGTCTTCTCAACTCAAAGTTTTACTGCATGCACTGTCTTTATTTCTTTCTCAGTTACAAGACATATGAGGAACTCGATCCTTTTTTTACTAGACATCTTATCTGACCTCTCAGCCCTTTTGCTCCTAACCTCTTGTTTCTTGGTTTCTTTTGCAAAATATATTTGTAATGGTTCCTGTTGTTCCAGCAGTCTCTTTATAGCTTCACCAAGAGTCACCCATCTTGTTACACAATGCTTCAATATTATTCTGCTCTTTTCCACACAGACTCTATGCACCTTTCAGTTGCTTTTGTCTATTCAAACTCTTATCCAAATTATAAGATATGTCCATAACAAATCTGAACTAACAGGCAGTTTATCAGCCCCCATTTTCATTGTTAAATGTATCAAAGCTTGAACATCCACATAAGTATGCTGATAGATTCATTTAACTGTATGTCCAAACACACCTTTATTGCACTGTCGTCATTGAAACACTGTCAAATGCATTACAGTTGTTCCAGCTTACATTTCTCTTTTTTCAAATCATCATCAAATAATGTGAAAATATTTTCCCCAGTAGAAGCTCAATCACATGCTAGCCTGACAAAAGAGTTTCAGTTACAACCCACTCTGTGTGACCAAAACATCTAACAACATCTGTGTATAAATTCTAAGAATCATTACTACCATCTGTTGCTATACTGAAGGGTTGGGATAAAACAATGTCTGTCTAAACTGACTTAAAGGGTTGTAATACAACAGCAGTATTTTTTGTTCTATTACACTAGTAACTATTTGCTATTGATGTTTTGGGAAACATGCATCTGAAAAGTTCACAAGCTACAAAATTAACAATGTTTAAGGTATTTAATTAAAAACTGTTCTGTTGGAAGTCTGTCAAAAGAAGCTTTCGTAAATAAAAACTGTTAGGTGAGAAGTCTTTTAAACATAAGTCATTTTAAACAAAATGATGAGTGGGAAGCCATTTTAAAGATGCTTTCTTCTACTTTACTTTAATCATATTTTATATTCTGAAACAAAATAGATTTATGAATTCATTAGTACTGACCTTAAGTTTGCCAAGGCGATGACCCCAGGTTGAATTAACCTCTAGTCTCTTACAATGGTCCATAACCTTTGGATCCTGGAACAGCTGGCCTAGTGCCAAGCCAATGTGGGACAGAGACTAAAAGATACATAGAAATTTTTAATAAAACACATAGAAATTTATAATAAAACTATTTAATTTGACGTCTTTGAAATTACACCTGATACTGCCGTTAAATCTGTACGTCTGTATCACACACTGGCCAGAGCTACTGCATGTGTAGTTCTGTAACACGCACCTATGCTAGAGCCACTGAATCAGTATTTCTGTATCACGTAACCAGATTAGAACTATTTAATCAGTATTTCTGTATCACACACCCAGGCTAGAGATATTTAATGGGTACTTCTGTATCACACATCCAGGATAGAGCTATTGCACACACCTGGGCTAGAGATATTTAATGGGTACTTCTGTATCACACATCCAGGGCAGAGCTATTTCACACACCCAAGCTAGAGATATTTAATGGGTACTTCTGTATCACACATCCAGCACAGAGCTATTTCACACACCCAGGCTAGAGATATTTAATGGGTACTTCTGTATCACACATCCAGGACTGAGCTATTTCATGCACCCAAGCTATGACTATTTAATTTTAACGTCTGTATTACTGACACTAGCTATTTTTATTATCACACTTTGAGGACAGACCTATGCTAGAACTATGTCATCTGTTTTTCTGAATCACACACTAAGGCTAGATCTATTTCATCTATTTTTCTGTATCACATACTTATGATAGAACTATTTAATGTGTTTTTCTGTATCACACACTCAGGAAAAAGCAATTTAATTGGTATAATCAATACCATAAGTTTCTTGTAGTTTTGTCCAGCAGAGTTCATCACTTTCATCATCGTATCCATTGCTTCCTTTTTGGACCTTGATGCCATGTACGCCACTCCCAACTTCGTGTCCACCTTAGAACAGTTGGTGATCTGAGGAAGAAACAAGTTTATAATAACTGACGAAAAGTTTGTTACATGCCTCTGAGGGGAACTTTGAACCAGAGTACTGTCGCAAGTCTCTGAGGGAAATTTTGAACCATGGTTCAGTTGCAGGTCTTTGATGGAAACTATGAAGCAGGGTTCTGTTTCAGGCTCTGAGTAGAACTTTGCTTGTAGCAGGATTTTGCAGATGGTGGTGATAAGTCTTTAAATTGCATAAGAGACAAGCATTCAAGTAAATAAGTTGCAAAGTTGGGCATTCAATAATACTGTCCAACAGTTAAAGCTGAGTACAGCAACTGATGTACACACTATTTTACTTTCAAAACCTTGAACAAAAATATTAGCATTGCTTATGCCGCTGGAAAAGATGTGTCTCACCATTCCCAAGCAGGACAAGCCTCATACATAGCAGTTTATATTGTAGTTTTAAGGTTTCTTTTACAGAATGTATTTTGTAGTTTGACTCTGCTATTATCACCATAACGACAACTGATTTCTTTTACAGAATGTATTTTGTAGCTTGACTCTGCTATTATCACCATAACGACAACTGATTTCTTTTACAGAACGTATTTTGTAGCTTGACTCTGCTATTATTACCATAACGACAACTGATTTCTTTTATTGAATTTATTTTTTAGCTTGACTCAGCCATTATCACCACAACTACAACTGATTTCTTTTATTGAATGTATTTTGTAGCTTGACTCAGCCATTATCACCACAACGACAACTGATTTCTTTTATTGAATTTATTTTTTAGCTTGACTAGGCCATTATCACCACAACTACAACTGATTTCTTTTATTGAATTTATTTTGTAGCTTGACTGGGTCATTATCACCACAACTACAACTGATTTCTTTTATTGAATTTATTTTGTAGCTTGACACTGCTATTATCACCACAACTACAACTGATTTCTTTTACAGAATGTATTTTGTAGCTTGACTCAGCAATTATCACCAAAACGACAACTGATTTCTTTTATTGAATTTATTTTTTAACTTGACTCTGCCATTATCACCATAACGACAACTGATTTCTTTTATTGAATTTATTTTGTAGCTTGAATGGGTCATTATCACCACAACTACAACTGATTTCTTTTCTTGAATTTATTTTTTATCTTGACTCTGCCATTATCACCATAACAACAACTGATTTCTTTCTTTGAATTTATATTTTAGCTTGACTCAGCCATTGTCACAACTACAACTGATCTCTTTTATTGAATTTATTTTGTAGCTTGACTCTGCTATTATCACCTTAATGACAACTGATTTCTTTTACAGAATGTATTTTGTAGCTTGACTCTGCCATTATCACTATAACGACAACTGATTCCTTTTACTGAATGTATTTTTAATTTGACTCGGCCATTATAACCCTTAGTACAACTGATTTCTTTTCTTACAAACACTGGCACTAGTCTCTGAGCCTGAATTATCAATGGCATATGAAATAAAATAGATTCTGAGAATGCATCAATTCCAGTCAATGTCATTTTTCATCATTTGATATGGACAAAAGTTTTACTGTTATCATTCAGAGTAAAAATGTTATCACTGTCACTCAAGGTTTAATACTATTGTTTGACTTGTCTGTGAACAAACTCTGATATTATTTAAATGGCCAGTCTGCAAAGAAATGTGAAATTCATGAGTTTTGATTAAATCTTTTATGTAAATGCAAGATCTTTTTGTGCAATTTCCCGTGGATATAAACATGACTTAGTTAAATGATGAATAAAGATGTGTTTATAAGATCTTGCACTAGCAAAAAATACACAGCAATATGACAGTAAAAATTCAGACAAAGATTTAGCAAAAGGATGGGCTTTGACTTACAAAGATGCCATGGGGTGATAATTACTTACCTTAAAAGGATGGGCTTTGATTTACAAAGGTGCCAAAGGGGTGTTAATTACTTACCTTGATTTACAAAGATGCCAAAGGGGTGATAATTACTTACCTTAAGGAGGATGTTGCCTACAAGATCCCTCATTAAACTCTGACTGTTCTTATCCACTGTAGACACATATTCTTTCTCCTTCCCTATCCTCTCTTCTTCCTCCTACAAAGACAATATACATACAGCACTCCTTCATGATAAAGTCCTTCATTGTAACACAGTTCCTGTTATAAGAGAGGTAAGGTCATACATCCCATTTTATTAATTGGTAGCAAAATTATCATGTACTTAATTATAGTATAGTATTGTCTTATGGCTGTATGGCTCACATGGACAGTTGTCTGAACAAGAAATCTTTTTGATGGTTGCATATAATAATGCTTCATTTGTGTCTGAACAAGACATCTTTTAGTTGCCTTTATGTAGCTACAAAGAAAGAAACTCAAAAACTGACCTTACAAATAAATTATGAAAAACAAAATCTTCAAAATTTTATTTTTACAAGCTCTTTGTAGAACATTATATGTAGATTAAAAATTCTGTTTCTCCAATAAATTTGATTCCACCAAATTCTTAAAATGCACTATTAAATTTAATGAAGAATTAGATTGTCCAATTTACCAACTACATTACCTCCCTTGGCCATTGCACGCCTTGTAATTATGTGCAATGTACTTACTGAACAAGCCAACCAACCACTCATATGTGAAGATTGCAGTCATTTAAACAAATTAACTGTACTTTAATATAGCAATTACCAAAAACAGAAAAAGGACTACTGTTTTCCTTTGTTTAAATTTCTAAATGAAGAAAGATGCATGAAATGGAGATCTATCTATTAGAATGTGTCAAAACTAGAATGAAGAGTAGACTACTGTTCATTTGTTTTTTTACAATCATAAAACAAGCAATTAAATGATTAGAAACCCATTCAAATGCTTTAAAAAGGATTTAAACACATAATTTAGGCAATCACAGGAGAGAATGATAGATCAAGAAACAAAAGTGAGAGAGATAGAGAGGAATTTTGAAAAATAAGTTTTCTTATATAGGGTACAGAAATCTGAACTGCGTACGCATATTTTTCATAAACTTTTGCATTGTATATTTATTGTGGAGAAATAAGTCTGTGTGTGTGTGATTTGGATTTTTAATGTAGCTTTAACAATTTTTCAGTCATATCACTATGATATCTGCAGTGTGGCAGTTCATTGTGATGTCTCGCACTGTGACATCATGCTGCAGACATGTGGCATCATGTCCCAACCAGTCAGCCAACCAGTGCAAACACTAATCTCTTAATGATGAGCACCTAGCGAGGCAACTGTTAGTACCATTTTTCTAAGTCTTTGGTATGACTTGGCTGGGGTTTAAACCTGCGACCGCCCACGTCTGAGGCGGATGATCAAACCACTTTGACCACCGAAGCAGTTAGAAAAATAACAGCAACAAATATTAAGTAAATTATGTGAACTATTATGTTAGGCGATGGTGTCCCCTATATACCATGAAGGATCAGCAATTTGTTTTCAAAGAGGTATTGTAAATAATTTTGACTAAAAATATGGATGTGATGAGTTTTGCTGTTGTTTAGTTTAATATGCTTGATATAAATATAAAAGTCAGAAAATACTCAGAGGCTACACTCAGCATTAGAGAGATGAATTTCCAAGTCTTGTTGTTGTTGTTGTTGTTGTTGTGGGGCTTAACGCCATTTTTCAACACACGATAGGCTATACATGGCGGCCAGTATTAATGGTGGAGGAAGAAACCGGGAAATCCGCGGAAAGAACCACCGACCCACGAGAAGCTACTGGCAAGCTTTCTCACATATCCACATTCGCCAAATCTTAGACTCAAACCTACGCAGACAGAGGTGAGATGGCAGTGATCCATAACGGAGAGCACTTTAAACCACTCGGCCACTCGAGGCCCCTCCAAGTCTTGTAGTATCATACTTCCTATTTCTCAATCTATAGATGAATATACTGACTGTACATGTAGCACTATTTGCTTCAGTTTCTTAAATTTCTCCACAATCACTGTTTATTTCAAAACCTATTGCAAATTCATTTGATTCTGATCTCTGTGTTAGCAAGTTTTGTTCAATATGTCAATTCCACATGCATATCGGGGCATGTAATGCCAAGCCAGATGTGTGTCCCACATTTGAATGCAATTGCTTGTAAACCATGCAACAGAAATTTATAGCAAAGAATATGGGGTTTTCAGGTATGAAGATTTTAAAATAATATTAGACACCATCAGATCTGACCTTTAACCTAACAAACTTTAATGTTGAACTTAATCTAGGGTGTGGATGGATGGATTGGTGGATGGATGGATGAGTGAAGAGTTGGATGGATGGATGAATGAATAGTTGGATGGATGGAAACATACAGATGCCAAATGATTGCTTTATTGTCAAGGCAAATTAAACAAAAATTGTGTCATGTTGTTCAATGGCAAATATAAAATTTCATTCCAAAATCAAAGTTGAACTGCAGTTTTTGTGTATGTGACATTTAAACCAATCCATGTACCTGGAGGGGAGGGGAGTGTCAGTGCAAGAAACAGAATATGTGTCACACAAACTTACATTATGGGATAAGAGTCCCACAAGGTTTTGTGAACATTCATCTGAAATGGCAGAGTTAGCATAACAGACATATGGATTGACAAACAATCACAATATCCAAGATACCTTTCTTTGAAAATGTGTGGACAATTTTCCATTGTCAGCAAAAGCCTGGATAATTTTCCATTGTCAGCAAAAGTGTGGATAATTATCCATTTTCAGCAAATTCTTACATGAAACATATCACAACAGAAATGGAGTTATGTGGTACAGCATATCTGTCATAAAAACATTTAAATTACCTGTGAGAACATAGGCAGTCCCATGTCCTGCTGTAAGGCATACTGTGTAACAGTGGTCAGCATGTTCATGGAGAACTGATAAGCCAGCTGAAGATGACTATTTTCTCTCAGGTGCTGCACAACTGGAATAACAGTCTGACAAAAACCACTGACGGAGGAGCTGCCTGGTGACTTTCCATTGTCATCCTCTTCTACAGAATCTATCAAAAAGTAGAAAGCTTGTAAAACAGGCATTCTTGTGTGATCAAGAACTCAGTGAATGAAGATGAACAGTATATTATCAACGAGAAATCTGTATTATCACTGTTAATGAATCAAATGTATTTACCATTTGAAATTACAAGTATACTTAACACTGGTTCCAAGCTCAGCCAGAAAATCGTTTTACTACAAATAATTTGACACCAGTACGTATGATGCTATTCCATCATCACAATACACATGAATCACAAAATAGGCAATTTCCATTATTTTGTGAGAAAAGTCATGGACGTATTACATCAATATGGTATTTGTATATATGAATGAATTACATCAATATGGTATTTGTATATATGAATATATTAAATCAATGTGGTATTTGTGTATATATATATATATATATATATGTTTCACATCAATATGGTATTTGTATATATGAATGAATTACATCAATATGGTATTTGTATATATGAATATATTAAATCAATGTGGTATTTGTGTATATATATATATATATATATATATATATATATATATATATATATATATATATATGTTTCACATCAATATGGTATTTGTATATATGAATGAATTACATCAATATGGTATGTGTATATATATATATATATGTTTCACATCAATATGGTATTTGTATATATGAATGAATTACATCAATATGGTGTGTATATATGTATGTTTCACATCAATATGGTATGTGTATATATGAATGAATTACATCAATATGGTATGTGTATATATGTATGTTTCACATCAATATGGTATGTGTATACCGTCAATATGGTATTTGTATATATGTATGTTTCACATCAATATGGTATGTGTATACCATCAATATGGTATTTGTATATATGAATGAATTACATCAATATGGTATGTGTATATATCTATGTTTCACATCAATATGGTATGTGTATACCATCAATATGTTATGTGTATATATTATGTTTCACATCAATATGGTATGTGTATACCATCAATATGGTATTTCTATACCATCAATATGGTATTTGTATACCATCAATATGGTATGTGTATACCATCAATATGGTATGTGTATATATTATGTTTCACATCAATATGGTATGTGTATACCATCAATATGGTATTTGTATATTTGTATACCATCAATATGGTATGTGTATACCATCAATATGGTATGTGTATACCATCAATATGGTATGCTTATACCATCAATATGGTATGTGTATACCATCAATATGGTATTTGTATATATTATGTTTGTGGAATTAGACAAATATGTGGGGGTGTATGTGGTGTAGATACATACATATAAATGAAGGCGTGTGGAGCACACTGCTTTGCTATGGCAATTTCCCCTTTGATTTAATCTGGTTGTGTGTTTTACAGCACAGCAACACAAGTAAATTATTTAGAGATGAAGCAGTTAAAGCAAAGTGCCTTGCCCAAGGACACACCACAGTATCTGACCCAGGCTGGTCCGATGGTAGGATTTGAACCCACATTCTTTGGGTGCGAGTCTGGAACACTAACTTAACTACTGAAGCTCTTCCCCTTTTGAATTCAATTCCTGATCACATTTAACGTCAGAAATAAGTTCCACTACTTCTTGAATCCAGCAATTGTGGAAAGACATTATTTTATTTTTTAAAAATTCATCTTTCTGATTTATATTCCACTGAGATGAAGGAAAGAAACTCTTCCTAACCATTTCTATTACCTAATCACCACGCTAGGTGGCTACAGTTTTACCAGTTTTTAACTGTTGCTTGGTACAATATAAACTGTACCTCTCACAGAATCTAAGTTAATCTTGTGTATTAGTGATCATCCAAGTCAGTATAATACTGAGTGTATTAACTACAGGTCAGAATAGTACTGGCTGTAAAAGTATTTACTGCAACAAAGTCACTATAGTGTGTGTTTATGTGATTTGGATTTTTAACATAGCTTTAACAATTTTTCAGTCATAGCACTACAATGCAGCAGTGTGGTAGTTTATAGTAGAAATGTAGCATCAAGTCCCACCCAGTCACACTATCCTGACACAAGGCCAATCAGCCCTAACACTAACCTCTTAATGCTGAGTGCCAAGTGAGGCAGCTGCTAGTACCATTTTAATAAGTCTTATTACTTGGCTGGGGTTCAAATCCTTGACCTCTGGCATCCGAGGTGGATGCTATAATCAGTTTGGCCATTGGAGTGGATAAAGTCATTACAATATGCAAATGTGAGCGTCACTGTCAAAGTATCGCTAAAACTGGTGGACAACTGGTAAGTTTCTCATATTGCTTGAGATAAATTGCTGCAGCTATGTTGCATAAAGAAAGGAATATAAAACTATATTGTGTAGTATTTAAGACTCATCTCGACTGAACAGATATGTGTGTTTTTTACTTGGATTTTTTACATAGCTTTAACAATTTTTCAGTTATATCACTACAATGTCTACAGTGTGGCCATTTACAGTGATTTCTAGCACTGGGGCATCATGCTGTAGACATGTAGCATCTTGTCCCACCTATTTACATTGTCCCTGACACTAGGCTCCTAATGCTGAGTGCCAAGTGAGGCAGCTGCTAGTACCATTTATGTAAGTCTTTGGTATGACTTGGCCAGGGTTCAAAACTGTGACCTCCCACATCCAAGGCGGACACTCTAACCACTTATGAAACCGGAGCGGTAGATTAAACAAAGTAGTTAAGAAAATAATATTTCTATAATGAAATAAGGGACAAACAAACCTGTCCCATTTAGCAGTGGATTGCTGAGACTGTACTGGGATACCAGAGGAACAATAACATCGGATCTCATCACCAGAGCATCCTCCTTAAACATCCCATCAAGCGAACACTCTGAGCTGTCTAAAGGCTTGACAGGAGGTGGTTCTTCCAACTCATAAAAACAAGTCAAAGTAATATGATGAAAACTACCCTATCTTGAATGTTATGGGCTCTCTTTACTAAATTTTTTAAGACTTTCAAACCAGGCAAAACTATTGATTGACATTCAACAGTCTCATTTAATGACATCATGTTCAAACAACTTGAATATAATCACACATATGAATAACTTCTGAAACTGGCAGAGCACAACTGGTGGTTATTCACATAACTTATAATTTTGTTCATTCTTAGTGATTTGTAGTGGAAGTAATATTTGTGGAGATTTTATTGGAAAAGACAATTTTTACATCTCTGATATAAACTGTCTTTCACTGAAATATATAATACCATATAATACAATATTCTACTGTCAGTAGTGTTTACATGGTTTCATAAATTTTATTAGAATTAAGCACAGATATGTTGTTTCTTTATCATGACAAAAAATACATATGCCCATTATGCTATCACTGCAGACTTAACACAACCACCCCCCTCCAAACAATTTGCCCTGTGACCTTGAAATTTGATGTCTGGATCAAACATGAGAGATTGACACCAGCCTGCTAATTTGATGCAGCTAATTGCACAGTAGACTGGAGTGAAAAATATTGGATTGTTAGGCAAATCTAGTACATTTAATCTACAAATTGTATATTGTAAGGTATTAAAGGAAAAGAAACCAAACAACACATAACTAATGGGAATTGTTTCTGATGACCAATCGCAAATCTGTTTGAGATGAGATGAGAAGATAAATAACTTGTGTGCAGTTTTTATTCAATAAATGCTTGCAACTCCAGTAAAAAAAAACTATTATGTGTATGTGATATCTGATGACACATGCTACTTCTGATTCCCAAAGCGGACACATCCAAACAAAACAGAACAATTCAAAAAGAATATGACATTATCAAATGAAGCTGTGTTTAAAAAATATTTGGATTAGAGAATCCGCAAGAAATACAGAAAATGGATGCATGTTAAAGCCATGACAATGCTGCAACAAGTACACAATCCTATTGCACCTTTACATGAGCCTAACACAGGTTGTACATTCATGAACAATTAAGGTTGAAAAGAATAAATCAAATGATTATTTTACAAAAATGCATTTCACACCAAAATTTCATAATATTTCAGTAAAATCTGGAATGGTTGGTCTCTGCAAATTGTTGATGGAAAGACAGTTGGACAGACAGATGACATAATTACAATTGGAATGCTAACTTCACTGGCAAGACCCAAACAATATTTTCAAGATAACAGGCATCACAGCCATGTTGGATGTCAGGTCAGCACCATTTTTTCATGGAACCAACTAAATACTGTATGAAGTATCTTGGTGAAAATCCCATGTCAATGTGACAATCTCATGTCAATATGACTATCACATGTCAATATGACTATCCCATGTCAATGTGACTATCTCATGTCAATGTGACTATCACATGTCAATGTGACTATTTCATGTCAAAGTGACTATCTCATGTCAATATGACTATCCCAAGTCAATGCAACTATCCCATGTTAATATGAATATCCCATGTCAAGTCGATGTGACTATCCCATGTCAATATGAATATCTCATGTCAATATGACTTTTTTATGTCAAAGTGACTATCTCATGTCAATATGACTATCCCAAGTCGATGCAACTATCCCATGTCAAGATGAATATCCCATGTCAATATGAATATCCCATGTCAATGTGACTTTTTTATATCAATGTGACTATTTCATGTCAAAGTGACCATCTCATGTCAATATGACTATCCCATGTCAATATGACTATTCCATGTCAATATGAATATCCCATGTCAAAGAGACTATCCCATGTCAATGTGACTATCCCATGCAAATGTGAAGATCCCATGTCAATATGACTATCCCATGTCAATATGAATATCCCATGTCAATGTGACTATTCCATGTCAGTGTGACTATTCCATGTCAATGTGACTGTTCCATGTCAAAGTGACTATCCCATGTCAATATGACTATCCCATGTCAAGGTGACTACCCCATGCAAATGTGAAGATCCCATGTCAATATGACTATCCCATGTCAATGTGACTATTCCATGTCAATGTGACTATCCCATGTCAATATGAATATCCCATGTCAATGTGACTATTCCATGTCAATGTGACTGTTCCAAGTCAAAGTGACTATTCATGTCAATATGACTATCCCATATCAAGGTAACCATTCCATGTCAAAGTGACTATTCCATGTCAACGTGGCTATCCCATGTCAATGTGACCATCCCATATCAATGTGACTATCCCATGTCAATGCGACTATCCCATGTCAATATGACTATCCCAAGTCAATGTGACTATTCCATGTCAATGTGACTATCCCATGTCAATGTGACCATCCCATGTCAAAGTGACTATTCCATGTCAAAGTGACTATCTCATGTTAATATGACTATCCCATGTCAATGTGACTATCCCATGTCAATATGACTATTCCATGTCAATGCAACTATCCCATGTCAATGTGACTATTCCATGTCAATGTGACTATCCCATGTCATTGTGACTATTCCATATCAATATGACTATTCCATGTCAATGTGACTATTCCATGTCAAAGTGACTATCTCATGTCAATGTGACTATTCCATGTCAAGTATGAAGTAGCAATAACAAGTCTAATGGTATAAGTTCTTCTGGCATTTGCCCAGTGGAGCTAAGAAACAATTCTTGAAGAAAAGATTTGATTCAGTACACCAAAAAAATGTTTGGCTCAAAGTTTAGGAAATTTGTAAGAAAACAAAAGCTAGAAAAAGAACCTGTAATATGAAAATTCTTACCTCTGTTTGTTGGTTCCATTCCCAGCTTTCACACTGTTGACTCACAGACTGTAAGAGTGATGCCCCCTTACACAGCTCAATGTACCTAGGTAACATATCTGTTAAAATATCCATACAAAGTTCAAAATACTCTGATAATAATCTTTATAAGAATTTTTTTTAACTGATCTGGATCATCACTTCAGAAATGCTGAATGGAATTTATTTACAGCAGGGACCTCCCACTTTGCCACAAAAACAAGAGGGGAGTTTGAACATGGTTTTTATGGCCTCAGCCTCAGAGAGTTGTTTTTCAGAGGCTTCATGAACTTCTGAAAGTATCACACAAGTTGTTTCCCTCCCAAAAATTTAATTTTTTTCTGAAAGTATTTTATTTATTATTGCACAAATAGGTACAAAAGTAGAAGAAAAAAATCCATAATGAATCAGCATACCACTACCATGTTGTGTGTCATTTGATCCATCCAATATTATCCAGGACTATATATTGATGTATTTATTATCTGTGGAAAATACATAATAAACAAAAATGTACAATGTGGTGCATTTTATCCATTTTTAGTATTTTACATGCCCTCAGAATAAATTCAGACATTTTGGGAAATATTCAAGGAGTTTTCTTTCCAAAAATTCAAAAACTTTCAAGGATAAAACCACCTTTTTAAACATCCCTGGAATTTTCAATACAATCCCTCAAATTCAGGCACCATCTTTTAAAAATCCATGGGGTTTTCAATGGAATTCCTAAAATTCAGACACCATCTTTTAAAAAGCCATGGAGTTTTCAATGCAATCCATCAAATTCAGGCACCATCTTTTTAAAAATCCATGGTGTTTTCAATGCAATCCATCAAATTCAGACACCATCTTTTTAAAAATCCATGGTGTTTTCAATGGAATTCCTCAAATTCAGACACCATCTTTTTAAAAATCCATGGGGTTTTCAATGGAATTCCTAAAATTCAGACACCATCTTTTTAAAAAGCCATGGAGTTTTCAATGGAATTCCTAAAATTCAGACACCATCTTTTTAAAAAGCCATGGAGTTTTCAATGGAATTCCTAAAATTCAGACACCATCTTTTTAAAAATCCATGGGGTTTTCAATGGAATTCCTCAAATTCAGACACCATCTTTTAAAAAGCCATGGTGTTTTCAATGCAATCCCTCAAATTCAGACACACAACCCTACGAAGACATTCCCAGTAAGGAAGTCAATGTTCTTCCACAAGTTAGACCAAAATATCATGTTCTGATAATGTCAATTTGGAAAACATCCACTTGGAAAAACTGAAATGTGATCTGATGCAGTGAAGACAGTACTTGCACCCTGGAAGCATATCTGGTCACCTTTGTCACTGATGATACACCATTTAAATTACTGGAAAGAAAACTGAAATTACCAAAACAAATCTGAGGTAAAGACTGTGGTCTTGTTTTTAATTTATGACATGTCTTCCAAAATTAATCCCTTATCAGAAGCCCGGCTACCAACAATAAGCATCTGACATAAATGTCAATTAAAAACACAGATCAGACTTAGTAACAAAAGTATCGTTGCCATGTAGTCTGAAATTAATAGGTGTCTCCCTTGTCTAAAATCCAAGCTAGTAACAATATTTGGGCAAGGTAAAATATATAAAACTAAAATTATTTTGTGGAAACCATTCTTCTTCTATCAGTCTTTGTCACCTTGACCCTTGACCTATTAACCCCCAAATCAATGGTGCTTTT